>JBBPBX010024139.1:0-39920 GCA_038048925.1 Garcialebias charrua | reverse complement strand
CTAACATCACCCCCCTTTGGTCATGGGGGACCACGAACACAGGTGAGGACGTCCGTCCATGGGCACACGTTAGGATGCCATTGTTTAGTTTAAGCTGTTCATGCAGCTGAGAGTAGACAGTACACAGGAACCTTATAGGTTTCGGCCAACGTTTCTTCTTACGTTTACCTCTTTCCGTGTAATTTAGGTGCGTCTCAAACGTCAGTGCAGTCGCAGGTGTTTCTGATTTGTCAGTCTGCGATGGGTCACTGTCGTCGTTGTGTGAGATTGCCCCCCCCCCCTTGTTTGATGAGGGGTTCTCGAAATCTGTAACAATGATGTCCAAGTGACTGTCAGCGTCTGGTTGACTGTCATTCTCTGGACTCAAATGCTCTTGAACCAAGGTTTCATTGAAAGCTTGGCTGATTGCCGAATTACCTGTCCCAGAGGACAGCACAGCGTCTTCGGTGTGGGATCCCTGGATCTCAACACCTTCTTCTACCTGTGGAAGGTAGTGTTCAGTGAGTGCTGAATGTGTCAGCTCGCAGAGGAGGTTCTCTTGTTGGGCCAGAGTTTGGTCCAACTGTTGAGTCTCTTCTGTCTCACCTGTAGTTGAAAGTTCACTTACCGGGCTCTCGTCCTCGGATGAGGAGTCCCTTGTGTCCTCTGCGGTACCTGCGGTTAGGCAGTCTGTATCACAACTAGGAGGCACTTTTATTGGCAGGGGTTTTCTCACTGTTGCCCACATTGTCTGTTGACCATAATCTATAATCGCGCCGAAACGGTTTATAAAGTCTTGGCCAACCAAAAATGGGATAGAGTCAAGTGTAGACACAAACACCGGGTGGCGTAGTGTCATTTCGCCAATCTGCATGTGAACCATAGCTATAGCTGTCAGGGTTGTTCTCGTCCCTGCGAGGCCCTGCAGTTCAATAGCACATTTCTCGAAGGGTATTTGCCTGTCAACACAGTTAGCGGCGGTCCTCAGCTCCTCGAACAGCTTGGCCGACATAATAGTTATATCAGAACTACCGTCCAGGAGGGCTTCACACTCAAGGACACCTTCCAGTGTGATGGGCAGGTAAGCTTTCTTAGCTACCCCCCTTTGTATAAGGTTACACAGAAACCTCACAGGTCTTGGCACACGTTTCTGTTCACGTGTGACTCTGTCTGTGTACTCATGTTCACTGTCAGCATCTTGTTGGCTGTCAGCCTCATGACCTTCAGGAAGTTGTAGACCATCAGCAGTTTGTTTGCTGTCTTTGTCATCAACTGTGTGCTCTGAGTTATCAAAGACAAGGTCACTCATTGTCCCAGTTCGGTCATCCTCTGTATCATTCAAGTTTTCAAACAACCAAATTACATCCACCACCTCATTGGAGGTTTGATGCCTTTTTTCTGGAACGTTTGCGACCTTTTGCATGTCTTGGATTGTTTCTCCCGAGGTGCAGATCCACGTCTCAGGGGTCCCTTCCGGGCCCACCCTGGTTTCGGGCGTCCTGTAGAGCTAACACCCACCATTAGTTGATTATTAGTTTGAAAATCTTGTTTACACTCGCCTTTTTTAGGACTGGAATCCAGCTCCAGCGAGTGGGATTTGACCGCTTCACCTGGGGACACCTGTAAGGGTGTTTTGATTTGCATGTTAGCTTCAAATGCATTTATAGCACACTGTTTTATTTCTTCCATGGTTTGCTTTTTTGGATTAACCATGGTGAGCAGCTGAAATCTTATCTCAAAGACGAGATGTAAGAAGAAAGACCACTTAAAGTCCTCATCTTCTTCCATGCCTGGTGTATATTTTTCAACAAAATGAGCTTTGAGAAGCCTGTCGTAAAACATCAAAGGATGTTCACCTGCTTCTTGCCACATGTACCTGTCAACTGAGCAGTCACCACCTTGGCTCGTTCTAAGCCATTTTGGGGTCCTGATGGAGCGGACCCTCTCACTTGTTTCACCCTGTTTAACGTCCATTATTGTATTGATTTTTTTGTGAAAAAATCAAATAAGATTGTTCTCATGTTAGTGCTTGCAAATAAATATTCACTTTTAATGCACTGAGTTAACTAAACTAATCAGCTGTGGTTTACGCGTTTCACTGTGTAATAAGTATTCATAGGTACCTTTTTCTGCAGGTTTTTACCCTCAATGAAATTAGGAAAAGTTAAATGCACTCTAAATGCAGTGTTAACTTTAAATAGAACTTATGTTCAAACAACAGTTACTAACTAACCCAAGCCTGATTTCCGTCTTTTCACTCAAACGCTTATAAAAGAGGGCTGACTTAAATGCAATGATTTCACTAAAATGTGACAGGATGCTGCTTGAGCATGCCTTAAAAAAGATGTCTTGCAGTCTCAGTGAAACTGATTTTTTACTGCATTAGACAGTTATCAGGAGTGAAAAAGGACTTTCTGTTCGTTATTTTAAACAATTTTGTATTTAAACTAAACTGGAGTGTTTTTATGGGTGCTCAGCTTACAGTAAAGGTGTTACTCTAAATAAAAATCAGCGATTTTTATCAATTTGTAGTCCTGTGACATGTTCAAATCTGTTCTGCCACCTTTGCTTTGATTTTGTTTGAATCAATAAGATGGTATTTATTATAGTGTATGCAAATAAATGTTTTCTTAGCGGTGAGTTATTTAACTAAAACAGCTTTCTGGTTTTATTCTTGTAATCTATGGTAAAATGGTAAATGGAGCTCATTTATATAGCGCTTTCTAGCCCCCTGTGAGGAGCCCCAAAGCGCTTTACAATACCAACCATCCACCCATTCATACACGTATTCATACACCGGTAGTTGCAGACTGCCATGCAAGGCGCCTTTCCAGTCCTACCGGGAGCAACTTGGGGTCAAGTGTCTTGCCCAGGGACACAACGACACATGGTGTGGGGAACCGGTATTCGAACCTCCAACCTTCCGATCGGGGGACGACTGCCATTACCACTACGCCACGGCCGCCCTAATCTATAAACAAGTCTTTCATACATTTAGTACCTTTTTATTTATTTTATCTTTTACCTTCAATGGAAAATGTAAGTTAAAGCCTTTGTGGCCGTATCAACTTAATAGACTTATCTTTTAAAACAATTACCATTAAACCACGCTTAATTTTTCTGTCTTTCACTCAAACGCCTTTTTAAAGATTTCAAATAAATGCAATGTTCACACTAAAATGTTAGCAGATTCTGTATTATTTTGCTCCAAGAGAATGTATTTCAGATTCAGTAAAACTGTTTGAGTTGCTGTAGTTATCTGGAGTGAAAAATGTACTTTTGTTTGTTATTTTAAACTTTTTATTTAAAATAAACGAGTCATTAGTTGCACACAGAAAAACGTTAAAAATGCAATTTTTAACTAAAAGTGTACAGTGTACACCAATTCTGTGTAAAATTCAGAGATGTGAAGAGCTTAATGTGGAAATGCTCTGTTCTCCATCAATTTGTTCTTTGATTTAATGTGAAAATCAAATAGAAAACGCCTCTTTCATGTTATTTAAAATCTCTTCAGTATTTAAAATAAGCAAAAATGTTTGTCTGCACCTCTGTTATTCTAATTTTTTATTTAAAATAGACAGGAGTTTTTTGTTTGTGTACAGAACAACTACAGGTGGTGTTTTTACCATAAAAGTGCTGACTTTTTATGATGTTTTATGAAAACTCATCTGTTAACGTCTTTTAAACAACAGGGGGAAGCTTCAAGTCTTAATGTTATCACGAGCCGACTGATTTTTCTATTCAGTATTTAAAATAAAAACAACCTTTTAGAGTTAGTTTCTAGTGTGTCCATGATAAGCACTCGAACCACGTTCTTGTCAGAGACAAATTTACGTTGTTAGACAGTTTAGATGGCTTCAAATGAGTTTTTAAACTTTTAGTGAAATCTCCGTTTGTCCTGTGAGGAGTGTGAACTGCCTGTCACCCAAAGTGCTGCACCTGGAAATGACGACAAAATACAGGTAGTCCCCGATTTACGAGCGCTCTGATCTACGAGGTTCCAGACTTACGAGCTGGCGAATTTTTGGAAAAAACGCAAAAAATACTGAGTTTTCATGTGTTTTTTCACCACAGTTCGTTAGCTAAACATGTGGACACACGTTTCCGATCATTTTTATGCACTCATAAGCAGTTTTTTGATGAAAAACGAGTGTTTGTAGTCGCGCTAGCGAAACCGTTCCAATTTACGAGCGAAATTCCGGACTTACGAGAGACCTGGCAACCGTTCCGAAATACGAGATTTCCGGTTTACGAGCGCCTCGTTGTAACGGATCTCGCTCGTAAATCGGGGACTACCTGTAGGCGGGTCGACGTAGCGCGTCACCAGCTTCCGTAGAGCGAGGCGGAGCTCGCTACACAGATACGTGACGTCAACCAATCAATCACAGCGCTTGTAGTACTATTCCCAAGCATTCATGGTGAATGTAGTTTTCTTACCTTCGACCAATGCAGTGCCGGAAATGACGATAAAGTGGGTTGGTCGCAACGGTGTGCGTTCCCACTTCAGCGAATCAGCGCTTGCTACGAGAGTGATTGACAGCTCACAGCTCTCACTTTATCCAATCACAGCTCATAAACAAACATGTATGATACGTCGCTTTAACGTTAGCTTAGCACAGCAGAACGCAACTTTACAGACCCTTAAACAACTCAAACGCTTCAAATTAACTTCCCAAAACTCTGAAACATGGCAATCACATTTAAAACAGGTACAACTTAGCTACGCTTAGTAACAAAGCACTTCAACTGCAACACAACACGGACTCTCTCGGAGCGCGTCAAGGTCGGTTCAGTCCACTTTTTAATGGAGCAGAAACTCTGGTCTGAACAGAACCACTATCCGACACGTTCTAACAGTAATATGCTTTTTTGACCTGCTCTAACATGTAAAAATACCAGCACAGCAATCTTGTTGATGTTAATAACAGCTTTTCAGGCAATTTGACTCGGCGGTCAACAAAGCTTTGTACAGGAGTGTGTGCGTGAACTGGATGGAACCAGAACCCCCACAGACCACGGGCTGACAAAACCTCACCTGAAAGCTTCTAACAGCGTGTTAAAGAGTTGAAACAATAATAATCTCTCAGCTTCAAATGATAAAAACATGCAGAATCTGCCTGTCTTGACACCTCCAACCAAAATTATTATCCTCAGAGGTTAAAACTTGGATCCTATTATGCAAACATGATGTTACAGTTCATGAGAGACCACAGATTTATCAATAAACTTTCAGAAAACTCGTACGGTGCCACCAGATGAAGGAAACATGAGGGAGACCACCATATTGTGTCTTTAAACACATACAGTGCCACCCAGATGTAAAGGATTTTAGCAGGGGTCAGTATTAAGCTGACCTCTTTATCCTTAATTAATTACTTATTCAGATTGAATAGTAATTTCACGGATTCTTTTCTTTTTCAGTTTACCCAATATTTCTGTGATCTTTATGATGGATAAATAAATAAAGCCATTAAGTGACAGAGACGTTAACTTAGTTTGGTATGTCAAAGACACTACCATTTATTTAAAATAAATCAACTAAATTAACACCATTACACTTGATTGACATGATTTCACTTTCTTGCAATTTAACACGTCAGCACATTTAAATTGTAACACAACAGACATAAATATAGGATGTTAACATACTTAGTCTGAGGCTCTATGACTTAAATAGTTTCCAGCTTAGAATTGAGGGAAAGGAGATAGGAGGAAAGATGGAGAGATGGTTTAAAGGAAATTGTCTTGAGCATGTTACCAGAAGTGACACTTCCCATCCGATTTCTGCTGAAATCCAGGTACGTTTGTAAACAGCTCTTTACCTTCGACGACGAGTCTGATAAAGAGATGACACCAGCCTTTCAGGCGTACAGAATCGTTGCAGGTCCAGCACGTCCGAGCCGGTTCTCGTTTACGTTTTCAACGTCTCCTTGGATCCGCTTCGATCATCAGAAAATATGTCAGCTACTGGTTGACTTCAAGATAAACTTATTCCAGGAAGAAATAAACAAAGTTTTGAGCTTACGCTCGTTCTAAGTGGACTCATAACAGCATGTTATTAGTCCTTAACTGGATGACGTGTCCTTAGCGTTTGACTAAACGTCCATCCAGCTCTTTGGGAAAAGTTCACATCTCTTGAAGTTCCCAGCAGACTCTGAAGCGTTCCAGCAAAACTTAGAACTTAAAAGAGGATCTGTGAGGAGCGAGACTTGTCTCTTTTTCATTGGTCCGTGGACCAGCGAGGAGTTCACTTGTTGTTATCAAGATTCAAGGTGAAATTCAAAGCAGAGTGAAAATGTTTTGGAAAGACAGAAGCCCCTTTCATTAGACATGTCGGTCCGGCTTTTATGCGTGTTCAAGCCTCCAACAAGCATTCAGAAAACACGCAAACGCGGTTTGGCGGATTAAATTGACGCGCCTTTGATCCCCCTCTGACCCGCCACGGTTCATAGTATCAGTCCCGGATCTGAGCCGCGCAGAGCCACTTATGAATGCAAGACGCGCGATCCGCGCTCAGAATACAGATGCCAAGTGTGCGACCGCAGTCAACAGGCAGATTTATATTAAAAATGACACGAAACCACTGTATAAACTAGTTTCGCTTTTGTTTCCCCTCTAGCAGCGGCGCAGCGCGCTGAGTGTGTGTGTGTGTTTCTCTTCCCCCCCCCTCTCTCTCTCGCAGCGACTGTGTGGGGTCTTCAAAACGTCAGGTGTGTGTGTGTGCTGCGCGTGGGCTGGAGTCAGACATCAGCTGTACATTTATTATGAGGAAATATTTAAAAAGACACGACAACTTGTAAACGTCTGACGTCTGTCCCACGTCGCGGTGGAGTCCAGCTGTGCTCCACGCCTCTTTTGAAGCCGCGTTGCGGCTTCTTTTCTGAACACGTTTATTTGAGCTGGACCAACCCGCATTCAACTGTGGTCTTATGAATGACCCGATGGGCATTAAAGCCAGACTGGTCTGTGCGGGAACTGCGCGGGTCTGACTTATGAAAGGGGCTAGAGAGTGCTGGAGCCCTTCTCATGAAAACAACGGATTAACTGTCTTCTGACTTTCTAAACAAAACGACCGGGTCTCTCTGACCCGAGTCTTCAACTTTCACCCAGCAGTGGACCCAGTGATGTGCAGAAGTGACACAGTTTAACTCTTACAGAATAACACAGCTTAAAAGCACACATCATGAAAATGACAAAAGTTATTCTTTTGATTACATTAGAATAAAATCAAAGATAGAAATAGTCTCTTTTGGTGACTATGTTCTCAGATTACAACTAATGGAATAATTTGTAGTAAATGTCTTGCTTTACTGAGAGGTCAGTAAAGGTCATCTCTGGAACAGTTCAAAAATACACAGGTGTATCAAAGTGGACACGGTCATGCCCACTACACACTAATTACAATGAAAGAAAAAAGGTAATAATATTCCATAATAAATTATGTTGTCTTTAAAAACACATAATGTGTCTTCCTGAAATCACTCTAAAAAAATATGGAACGGGATTTTATGAATGCTGTGATATGTTTTAGTTTTATCTATTTATTCATTTTATAAAAATAAATACACATCACATGTATCTTATAAAAATAAAATATAAAAATGAAAGGCAGCAGAAAGAAGAAAAAAAATCTTATTACCAGTCTTTTTGTCCATATTTTCAAAACAATCAATTCAAACAATAATTATCTGTAAACCTAATATGTAAAAAAATTGACTTGCCCATTTCTGAATGTCTTCAGACATCCCTGGCCAGTAATACCTTTGAGATAATCTCTTGTCTTGTGCTGGCCAGGATGTGCACCAACCTCACAGTGCAAACTCTGGAAATCGGTTTCTGCTCGGCTGCACATGTTCTCTTATAGGCACCCTTACCTTTGATATAATAAAGGTCATCATCTGTGGAACAGTATGAAGTGGCAATGTTAATGTGAAAATTAAGTAGCAAGGTTAAATACAAGCAGTACACAAACAAAAAAACGTAGCTGCCTTAGCCATGCCTCCTTTTTATTGAGAATCTGGCATATTTGTCAGATTGAGGGGGAAATTTCCCCTCAAGGAGAACGCTTTTCACCTCTTCAAACAGTTTTGGCTCCATTCTCAATAATTTTCACAAACTCTGAGGTTTGGCAGGAGTTTAAATACAGAGCTTCACAGGTGCAAGGAATGAAGGCTGATTGATGTGCTGAGGCTGAAGGGGTGTGGTGAACTGTTGACTGACAAGAGTGGCTGTGCCAAGCAGCCAATCAGAAAAGAGGGGTGGGACCGAAAGCGCATCAACCCACGAGCTTAGATTTCATATCCTGCGGCACAGTAATTCAGTGGATAGAGCTGTTGCCTCTCAGCAAAAACGTTGCTAGTCCAATCCCGGCCGGGCTTTTCTGAGTGGAGTTTAAATGTTCTCTCTGTGCTGCGTGGTCCTGTCAGCAAAGGAAAAGTTTACAAGACAGTGACCAGGTCTGGAGACAGAGACATGGACAAAAAGAAATATCTTCAAATATAAAAAATATATTCAGTGATTTGTAGACCTACAAGAGAATTTTGAACTGGATTCGAAGATGAACCAGTGCAAGGAGGCCAAGACTGGTGTAATGTGCTCTCTTTTGCCTGTACTGGTTAAAAATCAGGCTGCTGCATTCTGGACCAGTTGTAATCGTGCAATGGTGTCTGACTGATACCAAACAAGACTGAATTACAGTAATCAAGCCTAGATGTAATAAATGTGTGAATCACTGTCTCCAGGTTATTTTTTGATATGGGTTTCAGCTTAGACAGTCGCCTCAGCTGGAAAAAACAGGATTTAACGATCATGTTTATAGGACTGTTGAGTTTCATGGAAGGATCCATTATCACTCCCAGATTTGTGACTTTGTTTTTCAGACAGGGGCAGAGCAGAAAGGTCGATGCAGTGGTTCGAGATTGTGTCGTTGGGAGGGAACAACATGGCTTCAGACTTCTTTTCATTGAAACTGAAGAAATTTAAATCATCCAGTCCCTGATGTCAGCCAGGCAGTCGAGCAGAGGTTGAATAGAGCATGTACCATTGTGTCTTAGTGGGAAGTAAATTTGACAGTCATCGGCGTAGAAGTGGAAAGGTATGTTGCGTTTCTGGAAAATAGCACCAAGTGGCAGCAGGTATAAGGAGAATAGGAGTCGACCCAGACCCCTGCAGAACCCCCATTTAATGTCGCCGCTGTAGAACTAAAATCTTTGATGGAAACACAAAAGGATCTGTCAGAGAGGTAGGATCTGAACCAATAGGCAATATGCCACGGACTTCCGTTCTAACACTTCCGCATTCATGGGCCAGATGGCGCACTTCCGGTTCACAGCCACATGATGGCGTTCTTCACACAATCTCTGCAGGACTTGCCAACAGTCAATGATGTGTACAGAATTATTCAGACCTTGTCTAAAGCGCCCACAAGACAAAGGATTTAAGCTTTATGTGTCCAACTACATAAATAACTATGAAGGTAAGTCTGTATTTGTTTTCAGTTCACCAAACTGCATCATGTAGGCTAACACAGCTAACATAGTTAACCCTTGCTAAATTGTTGAGTAAACGTGTTTTTTCTGTACATTTCTTAACACAAATGTTAGTTTCAAACAAGGAGGCAGGAGAAGTCAGGGCTGAGTGTTTACAGTCCATGAGGAGCAGCCAGAACCCACTGTTTGAGTCAAAGGCACCTGACAGTTCAGTTTCAAACAAGGAGGCAGGAGATTTAGACCAGATTTAGAAACACAAGTTATTTTAATTTAATTATTTTAATTCAAGTTTGTGTACAAAACTTGAGTTGAAGTTAAATATCAGACAATATAAACTCTTTATATTCAACACATGTCTGCTATGGTTTTGTGAATCTCACTGTTTATAGCAGCTCTTAATAAGAGATGTTTTCTTTCACTGTACAGGACACCGTAGTGATGATGAGGAGGGAGCCAGCTGGTCCAGCCTGGATGTTTGTGAGCTGAGATCGGATACAAACACCAAATCCAAACAAGTTGCTCCACTGATGCACTGAAGACGAAGGACATGTGATCCATGTGGAAACCCTCTGTGTGGCCGTTGAACAGAAGAGCTGCTTCATCACTTACCTTTGTCTGACTGATTAATGTTTTTAAATCTCCATTAGCTGTCGAGGAAGCTGTGACTTAAAGTCAGAAGCTGTAATGCTATAAACTGTTTAAATCTTGTGCCTCATATGTTTTCTACAGTAATGTAACATCATCATCAAATTTGTTTATAATAAACTGGCTAAAATAAAACTGAACTCTAAGCCTGTCTTAAATCAACATACACATTTTTTTGGGTGATAATATGAAGACAAAGTCAGAATGTTTTGAACATTTTATTTTCTTACAAGCAGTAAGTAGTGTGACTGTAGTGTCAGGGTACAGTAGTCCTGAAGTATGCAGGTAGATTTTACATACATATATACATATATATAACTATGTGCATGTTAGCTTGTACTGTATTACTAGCTTGAAATACTTACAGTAGTTCATTCAAATTCGTCCTGCTGCATCATTACTGTATCCAACCATGTTTACTGTCTCTCTTCAGGACTTTGTGAATATTATAATTACTTTTTCACTTTGCATGCTTTTAGTATAGTTTGTTCTTTGATTTTTAGCAAGTCAAATTGGATCTTCTCATCCTGAGCACTTCATTGTACTGTTAACTCTGTGTTAACCTGTATATGACAAATAAACACAAGTTGAACTTGATGGGGAGTTCCTCTCATCTCATTCTTGGTGAACACTGACCATGGATAGCAGAACAGCTCATGGCCCAGAAACACATCAGGAGGTCAGATGATGCAAACCTGAAAAAACAAAAAAGTGTTCATATTTACCTTCATAACGTAAAAAAACAAACAGAGAACTCTTTATGAGAGTTATGCTTTAAAATAAATAATTACATCTCAGGAAATAAAAGTTTAATTGAAGTGAAACAGTTCTGGTTTCATATTAAAGGAAACTGCAGAGAATATTTCAGAGGTGTAACAGCCCTGAAGTTACTAAGAGTTTACAACCATATTTACAGATTAGAAAACTGTTAAAATCTGAATATTATTTTAAAAGTATGTAGTTACAAACTTTTATTAAATCACTCATCATGACTCCAACATTAAATCTACAAGTGCAGAGTCGAGTGATAATCGTGTTTCTTACTGAGCTGCAGTGTTCTCCTCCTCCTCGCTGTCCTCTTTGCTGCTTCTTCCAAAGCCGCGGTCATGGAAGTGGAAGGGAGAATTATTCCACTGGAACAATGCAGGTACAGCTCATTTTTAACCACTGTTTGATGCTGGCTCTTGAATATTCTGAGGTTTAAAACGCCGGCTACAACCGAGTGTTAGCTTTAAGGCTAACTGGGTTAGCCACGAACTGTGGCATTAAAATATAAAAAACTAAGCGCTCTATTGTACCTGCTATTCACTGGACACAACGGCACACAACAAATCTCTCTTGTTGTACCAGTAGCTCGCAGATAATTCACCTTTTGTGTCTTTTACATGGTCTTCTAGAAGCTATACCGCTAACAACAACTGTTGTCGACCAGAACCGGAAGTGCAGCGTAGGGCCCACATTTTAACGGAAGTACGTCACCACTACCCGTGGCATATAGCCTATTGAGGGCTGACCCTGTGATGCCCACCCACTGCTCCAACCTAGCAATGAGGATCTCATGGTCAATGGTGTTGAAAGCCGATGTAAGGTCCAATAGGACAAGCAGCACAGAGTCACTAGTGTCTGTAGATAAGAATATGTCATTAAAAACCTTCAGTAGGGCAGTCTCAGTGCTGTGGAGAGGTTTAGAGCCAGATTGGAATAACTCAAGGATACTGTAGCGTGATCCTCCAGGAAGCACTTCAACTGGGACTTGACTATTTTCTCTAGAAGTTTAGAAACAAATGGGAGTCTAGAGACAGGCCTGAAGTTGGATACGACTGAAGGGTCAAGGTTTGGTTTTTTCAGGAGGTTGAACAGCAGCATGTTTAAAGGTTTTTGGCACCACACCAGTGGATAAACTGCTATTTACAATAGAGAGAATGGAACCTAGGAAAAACCTCCTTTAGTAGCCGAGGAGGGACCAGATGGTTTCAGGCTGCACATGACCTGCTCTAGAGAAGACAGAGAGACTGGTTCAAAATGGTCACAAACAGCAACAGACATGGACAAAATACAGGAGACAGAGACATGGACAAAAAGATAGGACAGAACTGGAAGTGTCAGAAATGAAGATGTTGAGGTTCTCCTTAGGAGTGACAAGGATGGATAAGATCAGGAATGAGATCATCAGAGGTACAACACATGTTGAACAACTGGGAGATAAAGTTAGAGAGGACACACTGAGATGGTTTGGACATGTCCACAGGAGGGACAGTGGTTTGGACATGTCCACAGGAGGGACAGTGATTTGGACATGTCCACAGGAGGGACAGTGGTTTGGACATGTCCACAGGAGGGACAGTGATTTGGACATGTCCACAGGAGGGACAGTGGTTTGGACATGTCCACAGGAGGGACAGTGATTTGGACATGTCCACAGGAGGGACAGTGATTTGGACATGTCCACAGGAGGGACAGTGGTTTGGACATGTCCACAGGAGGGACAGTGGTTTGGACATGTCCACAGGAGGGACAGTGGTTTGGACATGTCCACAGGAGGGACAGTGGTTTGGACATGTCCACAGGAGGAACAGTGGTTTGGACATGTCCACAGGAGGGACAGTGGTTTGGACATGTCCACATGAGGGACAGTGGTTTGGACATGTCCACAGGAGGGACAGTGGTTTGGACATGTCCACAGAAGGGACAGTGGTTTGGACATGTCCAGAAAAGGGACAGTGGTTTGGACATGTCCAGAGGAGGGACAGTGGTTTGGACATGTGTCATGAATGGCTGCTTCTGTGAAGAACGGGCGGTGGACTCACGAGGTAGCTTGGCGAACTCAGCTTTATTGAACTGCTAATAGCACGACATTTTAACGTCTCGTGTCACGCTCAGTTCACAACTAAACACACACACTGCACATGCTCAGTCTATACTGGCTACGGCAACCCAACTGGGACATATCACCACAACATGTCCACAGGAGGGACAGTGATTTGGACATGTCCACAGGAGGGACAGTGGTTTGGACATGTCCACAGGAGGGACAGTGGTTTGGACATGTCTACAGGAGGGACAGTGGTTTGGACATGTCCACAGGAGGGACAGTGGTTTGGACATGTCCACAGTGGACGAGACAGTGGTTTGGACATGTCCACAGGAGACAGTGGTTTGGACATGTCCACAGGAGAGACAGTGGTCTGGACATGTCCACAGGAGAGACAGTGGTTTGGACATGTCCACAGGAGGGACAGTGGTTTGGACATGTCCATAGGAGGGACAGTGGTTTGGACATGTCCACAGGAAGGACAGTGGGTATATTGGTAGAAGGATGTTAGAAATGCAGCTGCAGGAAGAAGACAAAGAGGAGACATATGGATGCATTTAGAGGACATGGAGGTAGTTGGTGAGGACAGAGGACACTGTGAGGTGGAGGACTCGCTGTGGTGACCCTTAGAGGGAAAAGCTGAAAGACAACTCCAGTTTCCTCCTACAGACTAAAAACATGCATGTTGGGCTGATTGGTAACTCTAAATTGTCCCTATTTGTCTCTGCAATGGACTGGAGACATGTCCATGTATCCCTGTGATGGACTCAGACCAGTCCAGGTTGTCCCGTCTCTCACAGTGACTGCTGGACATGGGCACCAGTGACTTGAACAAGAACTGGTGCCCTGAGGCTGGAGGGGCTCAAGGTCTTCAGAAAGCTAGAGTCATGGACCAGGATCAAGTGTCTGAGATCAACCAGGGCCTCAGGGGACAGTCCTTGGTGTCAAAGTGAATATTAAAACTTTATTGTAACAACTGAGACAAAACCTCCGTCACATGAGGGGCCCTCAGGGGCCACCACTTACCTGCCTTCTGCTGCCATGTTCTGATGTAAGACTGAAGAACTGTTGACCACTGAGGCCTCCAGAGAACCCACTTACTCAAACCTGACTTTACTGATCCTGAGAGATGAACTCTGAGTTCATCGCCACAGTGACAGAGATGAACTCTGAGTTCATCTCTGTTACCATGGTGATGAACTCTGAGTTCATCGCCGTGGTAACAGAGATGAACTCTGAGTTCATCTCTGTTACCATGGTGATGAACTCTGAGTTCATCACCATGGTAACAGAGATGAACTCAGAGTTCATCACCATGGTAACAGAGATGAACTCAGAGTTCATCGCCATGGTAACAGAGATGAACTCCGAGTTCATCGCCGTGGTGAGATGAACTCTGAGTTCATCGCTGTTGTAATGCTACGTTCACACCGAACGCGTTTTGAGCTGCAGGAGCGTCCGGTTTACATGCAAAGTCAATGGGGGACGCGCCTCTACGGGTCGTGCGTCGCGTCACGTCCGTTTTGAGCGGCGTGGAAGGGGCGGCAGAGCGTTTTCCGTGCATGCGGTGCCCGCGGCAGCCGCCGCCGCTCGACTTGAACAATCTGAACTTTTGCCGCTCAACGCGTCTTGACAACCAATCAGGGAGAGTTCACAGCTATGAGACGCTGTAACGAGGGGACGGATGTTGTGCAAGCGTGACGTATTGTTTGTGAGACACAGAAACAACCCGCAAAGTCCTGTTCAAGTATGGAGGAGAAACTCACCGTTGCTGTGTGTTTCCATCCGGTCCTTGCCTGGCGGAGTGTCAGGGAGGAAGTCGGGATTTCGGGTAAGTTTTGAATTGTAAACTCCTCCCACACCCCGCCGCTTCTCGTTCCGGTCTGAACACCAGTTCAGTCCAGTGCGTCCACCTTGAGGCGTTTCGCGCTTTTTGGCCGCTCAAAACACGTTCGGTGTGAATGTAGCATAACAGAGATGAACTCTTGAGTTCATCGCCATGGTAACAGAGATGAACTCTGAGTTCATCGCCACGGTAACAGAGATGAACTCTGAGTTCATCGCCGTGGTAACAGAGAGTGTTACCATGGTGATGAACTCAAGAGGTCATCGCCTCCCAGTCCAGTTCATCGTAACAGACTCTAAACGGAGGACTATCTCTGAGGAGACAAAGAAAACAATGAATCTAGAGTCTGTTCATCATGACAGGAGGAAGAGGAGGAGTCTTCATCATGTAGATGATTCAACATTAAACAGGAAGTACTCAACAGGTCATGTGACTGAACCAAACTTTATTCACTTGTTTAACGGCAGGTATAAAAATAACCGTCCGGAGGAGCCAATCAGCTTCCAGGACTCACGGTGACATCATCAAACACTGGTTCTGTCCTTTGGGACAAGAAACACAAACTGGGTTTGAATCTACTTTAGAATTTAACAAAACGTTATAAAGTCCCACCTGCACCTGAACGTCCCGCGGGACCGTTCCGTGTTCTGATGGGCTCGTGTCCAGAACTGGACTCTTCCAGGTTCTGCAGGTTTCAGAAGCAGCACACACCCATAAAATCATGAAGTGTCTGAGCAGCTCAGGATGGAAGATCTGGAGGACAAACATGTCCCTGTACATCAAACATGTCCCTGTACGGAGGCTGAGGCTCCGCCCACATCGTCTTCTGAGCCATCACCTGGGAGACGGTGAGGACGTGAAGCTTCAACACGATCGGTTCTTTGTGAACGGGTCAGAGACCGGAAACAAGCCGGTTCTTTAAAACTCAAACTTCTTGAAAGCGGTCCGGTTCTGTTCTGGCCCGCGGATCAAACTTCTAACACAAAAACCTAAATGGACATTTCAGGACATGGACAGTTGAAGATCCAGGTCCGCCCGTCCAGAACCACCTGATCAGTCTTCAGGTCAGATGTTAAAGGTCCATCCAAGGTTCTGGTCCACTGTCCTCTCAAACAGAACCAGTCCTGAAACGAGGCCGTCCAACAGATGTCTTCAGCTCTCGTCCCTCTTGTCCTATTCGTCTTCATTGTCCATCCTGTCCTCTTATCTTCCACTCATCTCCCACTTCTTTTCCAATCACAATCCTGGTCTCTCGTCTCTCTTTGCTCATGTCCTTCCTGTCCTCCTCCGTCTCCTTTCCCTCTTCCTCACTGTCCTCTTCCCTTGTCTCAGTTTCTTCTTTCCTGTCCTCATTCACACTGTCCTCACTGTCTTTCACCATCATGTCTCCTTCCTTTAGTCTAGCTTCTTTAGTGTCTTCTTTCTGGTCCTCCATACCCTTTCTTTCCCTGTCCTTGTCTCCGGTCTCCATACCTCCCTGTCCTTCCACCTCCTTCCTGTCCTCAGTCTCTTTCTCTGTCCCTTCCACCTCCATCCCTTCATCTTTGGTGTCCTGTTGACCTTCAGTTGTCTCTGGTTCGTCTCCTCCTTGTTGTCTCAGGTGTATGTTGTCTTCGTCCTCCAGCTCTTGGAGCTCAGGTGAACCGGTCTCTGTTGTCCCAGGACCCAGGAGGACCTCCGTCAGGGTCTTGAGGAGGTCCACCTGAATGTCCTCTGGTCTCTGTTTGTCCTCTGGTCTCTGTTTGTCCTCTGGTCTCTGTTTGTCCTCTGGTCTCTGTTTGTCCTCTGGTCTCTGTTTGTCCTCTGGTCTCTGTTTGTCCTCTGGTCTCTGTTTGTCCTCTGGTCTCTGTTTGTCCTCTGGTCTCTGTTTGTCCTCTGGTCTCTGTTTGTCCTCTGGTCTCTGTTTGTCCTCTGGTCTCTGTTTGTCCCCCGTCCCCTCAGAGACCCCTTCAGGCAGTAGACCCGACAGATGGAAGGACTGCTTCCAGACCTGGGGGACGTTGTTCAGGTGAGTCAGGGCTTCGACCAGCCAGTTCAGGAGCTGCTGGGTCACGTTGGTTTGGAGTCGGGCCGGTTCTGTCTCCTCCAGCTCCGGCGGGTCTCTGGCGGTGAACTGGGCCCAGCGGGCCAGCAGGAAGCGCTGCAGAACCGGCTTCAAGCAGACCTCCAGGGGCTGGAGACAGAAGGAGCAGCCCCCAGGGATCACCGCAGGCAGGCTACACGATCCGCTGAGGGCGTTCAGAAACTGGTCCCCCAGGTGGTCCCGGTGCCGGTCCAGAACCAGCATGGACTTACTGGACTGAGCAGAACTGGATCTGTGCTGCAGCCAAACCGTACTGGTCCAGATGTCCAAGTTGTCCTCAGTGGACAGACCCTCAGGACGGACTTGGAGTAAGTTGGACCCTGGCAGGAGCTCCTTTGGAAGCTGGCTGCTCGTCAGCGCCAGAGGCAGCAGCATGGTACCGTCAGCCAGAACCGTCAGGTAAAGGGTGATGAAGGGGGACGACCCGGTGAGCTCCAGGGCTTCTGAGCACAGAGACTTCTCCTGAACCAGCGACATGTCCACAAAGAGACACAGCTCGTCCATCGCAGCCACGGAGCTCTCCGTCAGTTGGTGGACACGGAAGACTTTCTGGGTAAAGTCCCTGAAGGAGCGGACCTTGGTCTCCAGGGAGGACGGCAGGACTCGGGTCAGAGACGGGTCCCTGCGTACGCCCAGCTGGTGCTGCAGCAGGAAGCTCACCGCCCACTCGTAGGAGACCTGGAAAGACTCGCTGAACGCCTCCTTCTTCTTCAACGACAAGGCTTTGTTGAGGAGGCCGCCCTCTCTGAGCGGGAGCTCCTGCTCGCGCACAAACAGAACCCACGCCACCATCTGCTCCGAGACGCTGGCGGGGGCGTTGTGCGCTGGCGGCTTCAGACGCCTCCTGGCCTCCTTCAGCCACGACTGGATGAGCTGCACTTTGGTGGAGAAGACCCTGGAGGCCTGACGGAGGCCTTCACACAGAGCAAACAGGAGGATCCTGAGCTGATGTGCTGACAGGAAGTCTTCTTTAGAAGCAGGACTCTGGCCAGATGTTGGGATGTGGTCCATTGTTCCTGACTGGAACTGAGTCACAGAGTCCACATCACACAAGTCTTCTTCTTTAACCATTTCATTTTCGTCAACGTCCTCCAGATCGGCCAGCTTGTCATCGTCCTCGGAGAAGTCCAAGTCCTCCACCGGGGCCATGGCCTCATCCAGGTCATCTGCAACCTCCTCCACCTCCACGGCTCCGCTGCAGCACAGACAACATCATCAAAATAAAGCCACGACTTCAAAGTAAAAGTCTCAATTCAATTCTATGAATTCAATAATTCTATGAATTCAATAATTCTATGAATTCAATACTACAGTAGTCTGTATCTGTAAATATGGGTGGTGATAACAATCACTACATGGTCAATATTGTAGAGCCCAGCCGATATACAGTATCAGTATGGCCAATATATCAGTGGTGCCAATATATCTGTGTGGCCAATGTATCGTGGGACTGATGTGTCGAGGGGGCAAGATGTTAGTAGGGACGATGTATGAGTAGGCCCAATATATCAGTAGGTCTGATATTCATTCAACCTTTATCTAGACAGGTTAATCACATTGAGCATTTTGTACAGGTCCTTCTAAAAAAAATTAGCACATTGTGATAAAAGGTCACTATTTTCCATAATGTAATGATAAAAATGAAACTTTCATATATTTTAGATTCATTGCACACCAACTGAAATATTTCATGTGTTTTATTGTTTTAATGCTGATGATTTTGGCATACAGCTCAGGAAAACCCAAAATTCATGTCTCAAAAAATTAGCATATTTCATCCGACCAATAAAAGAAAAGTGTTTTTAATACAAAAAAAGTCAACCTTCAAATAATTATGTTCAGTTATGCACTCAATACTTGGTCTGGAATGCTTTTGCAGAAATGACTGCTTCAATGCGGCGTGGCATGGAGGCAATCAGCCTGTGTCACTGCTGAGGTGTTCTGGAGGCCCAGGATGCTTCGATAGCTCATCCAGAGTGTTGGGTCTTGTGTCTCTCATCTTTCTCTTCACAATATCCAGATTCTCTCTGGGGTTCAGGTCAAGAGAGTTGGCAGGCCAATTGAGCACAGTAATACCATGGTCAGTAAACCAGTTACCAGTGGTTTTGGCTGTGAGCAGGTGCCAGGTCGTGCTGAAAAATGAAATCTTCATCTCCATAAAGCTTTTCAGCAGATGGAAGCATGAAGTGCTCCAACATCTCCTGATAGCTGCATTGACCCTGCCCTTGATAAAACAGTGGACCAACACCAGCAGCTGACATGGCAGACCATCACTGACTGTGGGTACTTGACACTGGACTTCTGGCATTTCCTTCTCCCCAGTCTTCCTCCAGACTCTGGCACCTTGATTTCTGAATGACATGCAAACTTTGCTTTCATCTGAAAAAAGTACTTTGGACCACTGAGCAACAGTCCAGTGCTGCTTCTCTGTAGTCCAGGTCAGGTGCTTCTGCCGCTGTTTCTGGTTCAAAAGTGGCTTGACCTGGGGAATGCGGCACCTGTAGCCCATTTCCTGCACACACCTGTGCACGGTGGCTCTGGAATCGGCCCTTCTCCACAATCTTCCTCAGGGTCCGGTCACCTCTTCTTGTTGTGCAGTGTTTTCTGCCACACTTTTCCCACAGACTTCCCACTGAGGTGCCTTGATACAGCACTCTGGGAACAGCCTATTTGTTCAGAAATTCATTTCTGTGTCTTACTCTCTTGCTTGAGGGTGTCAATGATGGCCTTCTGGACAGCAGTCAGGTCGGCAGTCTTACCCATGATTGCAGTTTTGAGTAATGAACCAGGCTGGGAGTTTTTAAAAGCCTCAGGAATCTTTTGCAGGTGTTTAGAGTTAATTCGTTGATTCAGGTTAATAGCTCGTTTAGAGAACCTTTTCATGATATGCTAATTTTTTGAGACATGAATTTTGGGTTTTCATGAGCTGTATGCCAAAATCATCAGCATTAAAACAATAAAAGACCTGAAATATTTCAGTTGGTGTGCAATGAATCTAAAATATATGAAAGTTTCATTTTTATCATTACATTATGGAAAATAATGAACTTTATCACAATATGCTAATTTTTTGAGAAGGACCTGTATGTTGTCTATGTGTTGCCTGTTGTTTGTTTCTATTGTACAGCACTTTGGTTGGCCTTGTTGCTGTTTAATGTGCTCTATAAATAAAATGGTATGGTATGGTATATCGGGGGCTGGTGCATCAGTAGGGCATTTGAATGTGATTAGTTTAAAAACAAGTTTACCTCATGCTGTTCTTCAGAAAACCAACTCTGGTCGATCCTGCCAAAAAATCAAAAGCAGCTTTAATTGTGAAAGCTTTGGAATATAAAGAGGTATTTTATTGTGAAGGGGGGGACCTTTGTTGCGGGGCGACAGGCCGTGGAACTCCCAGAAGCAGCTGGGCTGTTTGCACAGGCTGGCCTTGCACACGGAGCAGCCGTACACACTCTCGTGCCGCAGGTTCTTCAGGTTGCAGTTCTTGCACCTCTTGGAGACGCTGCTGATCTTCACCATCCTGTGTCTCTGCGTCGCCGCCTCCTCGGCGCTCTCCATCTTGGACTCGTGGGCGCTGGCCACCTCGATGCTCTCCAGGTACTTCTGGGCACACTTGGCCAGCTGGTTGCCCAAACGCTTTCTGAAGGTGAGTTGGGTGAAGAGGCCGTCCTGGACCCAGGTGGGCGGGTTGTCCTTGCGGCTCTCACGCAGCACGATGAAGGCGTCGACCACGCTCAGGTTGACCAGGAACCAGAAGAGGTTGCGCCAGTGGCGGTCTTGCGGGATGCCGCCCAGTGGGTTGCAGGCCAGCAACTGCTTGCAGATGTCCACCCCTCGCATGTTTTCCTGCAGGAGGCGGAAGGCCATGGGGCGGTCGATGGGGACCAGCCCCCCCGCTGTGGTCGGAGACCTCCTCCAAACAGTATCAGCTTCACCCGGAGCCGCATTGGTGGACAGGCAGCCCATTTCTTTGGTGTCCTTCCATCGAGTGGCCAGCAGGGGGCCAAACTGACTCTGAAGGAAGTCCCCGGGCTTCTCTAGTTGGCCCCTCCCCCACAACGCCCGGGGCAGGATGGGGTTGGGTGGGGGGAAGGAGCTGGAGGAATAGATGCCCTGATCCAGAAGCTGGCCCATCAGTGGGATGGACGTGAGCGAGCTGGCCAGAAACAGCTGGTGGTTTTTATGGTTCAGGTCCTTCATGAGCTCTGGGACCACGGTGAAGCCCAGGTCCGGGTCCTTCCTGGGCCCCAGCTGGACCATGAAGCGGTGGCAGTACCCGGACTTGGAGTCGCAGAGCAGCCACACCTCAGGCTGGGCCTTGGCGCCGCTGTCCTCGTCCAGACTGGGCAGCAGGGTCCGGTCGATGGCCAGGCAGCAGTTGGGCCGGTAGACGTTCCACATGGCTCCGCCCAGGAGGTTCAGCATGGGCCTGAAGACGTGTAGCGGGTCGTCAGGGGCGCCGCTGGAGAAGAAGCTGCCCATGCAGATGTTGGCAGCGATCTGCTGGAAGCGTCTGAAGGTCATGGCTCGACAGAAGGTGTAGCTGTTGTCGTAGAACCTCCAGGACCAGTACTGGATCGGGTCCGGCAGGTTCTGGATCCCCATCAGGATAACGAGCCCGATGAAGCCTTTGATCTCATGGGTGGTGACGGAGACCCAGTCCGCAGGGCCAGAACCCAGGATGCGGCAGGTCTTGGCGTGGGCGTTGGTCTCTCTGGTGACGAGCTCGACGAGCGCGGGAGGAAAGATCAGGCCGAAGAAGTCTATGGCGTCAGAGTTTCTGGACAGGGCGTGATATGGTCCACTGGGCTGGATGAAAGCCCGGACAGAGAACTGGATGCTCTCACGTGGATCTGTCCAGTTCTCTGCTGACATCCAGGATGGCTCAGGGCCGGACTGGCACCGGACCGGGTCTTCTGAGGACTGGGGCAACAAGTGGAGATCAGGTTCAGTGTAATCTGAAAAGAAGAGTTCAGACTGCTGTTAGATAAACACAGAACCAGAACCAGGACCAGAACCAGGACCAGGAGCAGAAGAAGACTCTGATCAGAACAGGAGGACAGGAAGCTGTGTGCGGTGTCACAACTGTAGCTCAAGAAGGTTCTGCTTCACCTTCGTCCTCCTCACTGACGAAAAACCTTCACTGCTCGTCGTCATGTGTCAGTCTGTGGTGTGGTTCTGTGTGTTTGATGTGTGTGTGGTTCTGTGTGTTTGATATGTGTGTGGTTCTGTGTGTTTGATGTGTGTGTGGTTCTGTGTGTTTGATGTGAGTGTGGTGCTGTGTGTTTGATGTGTGTGTGGTTCTGTGTGTTTGATGTGGTGTGGTGTGTGTGTGTGGTTCTGTGTGTTTGATGTGTGTGTGGTTCTGTGTGTTTGATGTGTGTGTGGTGCTGTGTGTTTGATGTGTGTGTGGTTCTGTGTGTTTGATGTGTGTGTGGTTCTGTGTGTTTGATGTGTGTGTGGTTCTGTGTGTTTGATGTGTGTGTGGTTCTGTGTGTTTGATGTGTGTGTGGTTCTGTGTGTTTGATGTGTGTGTGGTTCTGTGTGTTTGATGTGTGTGTGGTGCTGTGTGTTTGATGTGTGTGTGGTTCTGTGTGTTTGATGTGTGTGTGGTTCTGTGTGTTTGATGTGTGTGTGGTTCTGTGTGTTTGATGTGTGTGTGGTTCTGTGTGTTTGATGTGTGTGTGCTGCTGTGTGTTTGATGTGTGTGTGGTTCTGAATAATGAATAAATAAGTTTGTTCTCTGATCAGTCTTAAAAGTCTGAAATGTCCAGACATTGTGTGTATATCTGTCACTACCGGGGAGCTGGGAGATGAGAAGTTAAACTGTGCTGATTTCATCATCACAGGAATAGTCAGTTTATTGATCAAGTCATCTCTGGTGTTTTGTTCTAACGGTTTGATTAGGGGTAAGGGAGAGATACTCTAGTTCCTAAAGATAATGTCCAGTTCCTGTTGAAACTGGGTGATTGCTTGTGGAAAGAGCCTGGCCAAACTCTGTTTCGCAAGCAATCCTTAGCTAAAGGGATAAAAAGAGACAGGCTAAGCTCCCAGGGTTTAGAGAGACTACCGGCGATGAAAGTAATCGTCCGTTTGTTTAACGCTCCTTCTGCCTTTGGATTGAAATGGCTCTCTCTCCAATCCACACTATCAAATGGTAAGAATCTTGGTCTAAGCGTTAATCATTGTATGAAGTTTTTAGATGAAAGTGTGTGACTTGTTTGCTTCTGGCTTGCTAGAGTATTTGTTTTAAGCAGAGAATAATGTCCTGTGTGAAGTCTCTTGAAGTTGTAAATTCTTTTAAGGGTTTTTGCCGACCTCTCTTGATCCTGCATAAATAATATATCATAAAACATTTATGAATATTAATTCATAAAACATTTATAAAATAATATTTCATAGAACATTTTTGGCGTTGTCGGCAGGAGTTTAAAAAGACTGCATAATGTTCAAAGGAATGTTCAAGAGAAAATCAGCAAAGGGAGATAAGACATAGGACAGGACTGAAATAGTACTAGGATGGGAAATACCTTGTTATCAGTCCATAGCATTGTGCCTGAGAGATAGAGCGGGATGCTCCGAGTCTTGGGAAGGGTCTCTGCGAGATGGAGATCCTGAGACTTTGTTAGAAGTTCTACGAGCAGTAGACGTGAAAATGAAAACGCCTGTAGACGGACTGTAACAACATTTGTGGGTTTGTGCCACTGCCTGGAAACGGCAGAATGAAATAAGTTTGAAACAGAAAAAGGCACTCGAAGAAGCTGAGTTGGCCTCTTCATTACAGCGTCAGCATGTGCAGTTGTTAACTACACAGCTAGAAAACATGGCCCGGATTGCTGAGGAAGCAGTAGTTCAGGTTTCCATGTTAAAGAGAGAAAAAAAGAGTAAAACAAAACGATCTTTATCACCCAAAAGAGTACAGGCTTTTATAGCTGGGTTAGGAACGGGATGGAATCCCTCTAGCTGGAACAGAGATTTGTGGGGAGATAATGCAAGTGATGATGATTCCACTAATTCCTCATTACGTCCCTTATCCCATAGCAAAAGTGTAAAACCGATACAGCGGAGGAGGCAGGAAACAGATAGTGAGACCAGATGTTTTACAAGCAAGAGTAGACGCAGATGGTCAACTTGTTTATGAGAACGGTGTACAAGTTATGGATGCTGTTCCACAGGATCAACTGCAGCCTGAACTGAGAATGATAACTGAAGATTACACTCAGGAGGAGGTAGCTTACTTGTCCAGGAGGCTCCATCAGCAGCCGGGAGAACATACAGATGTGTGGTTGTCAAGATTAATTGAGGAAGGAGCAGGACAGGTGGGAATAGATGCAAGGGATGGGATGTCTTTTGCTGGGTTGTCCACAGAAGCTATAGTGTATGCTAATTTCCATCGAAAAGTGAGAGATTTAGGGAATTATTCTAGACCTCAATTTGATGTTTATGCTGAAGCTGTTCACCAGGTTTATCCAGCTCTCGCTGACTGGCCAGAGATAACAGGACAGTGGGTCACTCGGGAGTGTGTACAAAGATTGATTTGATTGTGTGTGAGGGATGCTTTAACTGTTGCTGCTGTAGATCAGTATCAGCTGCTACCTATTCCAAAGGCTGTGAGGGGTCAATTGATAAGAACAGCCCCTGTGTAATGGACATGGCCGTGTCCACTTTGATACACCTGTGGGCTTTTGAACTGTTCCAGAGATGACCTTTGCTGACCTCTCAGTAAAGCAAGACATTTACCACAAAATCATTCCATTAGTTGTAATCTGAGAATATAGTCACCAAAAGAGACTATTTCTATCTTTGATTTTATTCTAATGTAATCAAAAGAATAACTTTTGTCATTTTCATGATATATGTTATATGCTGTTATTCTTTAAATGTGAAACATCAATGTGTCATTTCTGTAAGTGAAAAGGTGTCAAAGTTCAGCTAAAATGTCAAACTGACTTACACTGAAATTGTTTTTGTCGAGTTTCAGCTAAAACTCTCATCTAGCGTCTGAAAGTCTCTCACTCAGATACTTTTCCTAAACAATTTCCTTCTCTGCGCTGAATTTCACCTTGAATAGTGATAACAAGTGGACCAATGAAAAAGAGACAAGCCTCACTCCTCTCTTTGTTCCTTTTTAAGTTCTAAGCTGTTGCTGGAACGTCAGAGTTTCTGGGAGCTTCAAAGACATGAAGACGTCCCAAAGAGCTGAATGAATGCCTGTCACCCGCCAAGGACAGTCATTCAGCTAAGGATTGTATAACATGCTGTTATGAATCCACTTCGAACGAGCGTAAGCTCAAAACTTTGTTTATTCCTTCCTGGAATAAGTTTATCTTGAAGTCAGAGGCCAGGAGCTGACATATTCTCTGATGACCAAGCGGAAACCAGGAGACGTTGAAACGTGAACTAGAACCAGTTTTGGACGTGCTGGGACTAAAGGACTCTGCGCATCTGAAGGCTGGTGTCATTTCTTTATCAGACTCGTCGTCGAAAGGTAAAGAGCTGTTTACAAAACGTACCTGGATTTTAGCAGAAGTCGGATGGAAGTGTCACTTTTGGTATCATGCTCAAGATAATTTCCTTTAAACCATCTCCCATCTTCCTCCTATCTTTTTCTCTCAATCTAAGCTGGAAACTATTTTAAGCTAAAGAGCCCTCAGACTAAATATGTTTAACATCCAATATTGAAGTCTGTTGTGTTAAATTTAAGTGTGCTGACGTATTAAATTGAAAGAAAGTGAAATCATGTCAATCAAGTGTAATGGTGTTAAT
Source organism: Garcialebias charrua (assembly GCA_038048925.1). Taxonomy (NCBI): domain Eukaryota; kingdom Metazoa; phylum Chordata; class Actinopteri; order Cyprinodontiformes; family Rivulidae; genus Garcialebias; species Garcialebias charrua. Next base: position 14,301 of record JBBPBX010024139.1, on the reverse strand, counting down.
TTAGTTGATTTATTTTAAATAAATGGTAGTGTCGCCTGGCATACCAACTAGGTTAACGTCTCTGTCACTTAATGGCTTTGTTTATTTATCCATCATAAAGATCACAGAAATATTGGGTAAACTGAAAAAGAAAAGAATCCGTGAAATTACTATTCAATCTGAATAAGTAGATTAATTAAGGATAAAGAGGTCAGTATTAATACTGACCCCTGTTAAAATCCTTTAGTTACATCTGGGTGGCACTATATGTGTTTAAAGACACAATATATGGTCTCCCTCATGTTTCCTTCATCTGGTGGCCGTACGAGTTTTTCTGAAAGTTTATTGATAAATCTGTGATCTCTCATGAACTTGAAACGTTATGTTGGCATGATTGTTCCAATTTTTGGACTCTGAAGGTGATAATTTTTGGCTGGGGTGTTCAAGACAGGCAGATTCTGCATGTTTTTATCATTTGAAGCTGAGAGATTGTTATTGTTCAACTCATTAACACGCTGTGGGAAGCTTTTAGGTGAAGTTGTCAGCCCGTGGTCTGTGGGGGTTCTGGTTCCGGTCCAGTTCACACAGACTCCTGTACGAAGCTTTGTTTGACCGCCGTGTCAAAAGCCTGAAAGCTGTAATTAACATCTAAAAGATCGCTGTGCTGGTATTTTACATATTAGAGCAGGTCGAAAAAGCATATTACTGTTAGAACGTTGTCGGCTGGGTTCTGTCAGACCCGTTTCCTGCTCCATTAAAAAGTGGACCGGAACCGACCTTTAAGTGGCTCCGAGCGAGTCCGTGTTTGTTCTGCAGCTGCAGTGCTGGGTTACTGAGCGTAGCTAAGTCGTGCCTGTTTTAATTGTGATTGCCACGTTTCAGAATTTTGGGAAGTTAATTTGAAGCGTTTGAGTTGTTTTAAGGGTCTGTAAAGTTGCGTTCTATTGTGCTAATAGGTAGCGTTAAAGGCTACGTGTACACGTTTGTTTATGAGCTGTGATTGGATAAACGAGAGCTGTGAGCTGTCAATCACTCGTGGCGAGCGCTGATTCGCTGTAGTGGGAACGCACGCCGTTGCGACCAACCCACTTTGTCGTCATTTCCGGTACTGCATTAGCCTGGCCCTCGCCATTCCTACGCAGCTCCGCTCAATTCTCATTTCCCTTCACTGCTGGGTCTGGCATTTCTCCCATCCACAAGGATGTCTCCGGTAGGTTTTGACCGGACCAATCAGAGAACAGAAGGCGGAGTTTTGAACGACGTCGACTGACGTCGTCATTCAAAATGGCTGCCGCCACGAAGGAATTTTCAATAAAACAAGGTAAAAAACTATTATTTCTCTGCTGAGAAAAAATAGATTTCATAGCTGACGTTATATCAGAAGTGTTCCTGAGCAATCAGAGAGCAGAAGGCGGAGTTTTGAACGATGTCGACTGACGTCGTCATTCAAAATGGCTGCCGCCACGAACGAATTTTCATCAAAACAAGGTAAAAAACTATTATTTCTCTGCTGAGAAAAAATATAGTTCATAGCTGACGTTATATCAGAAGTGTTCCTGAGCTTAACAGTTCCTAAATCAATTCACGAAATGGTCAAATCTGCTGGATATTAAATAGTTTCGGTTTGATATTTTCCAAACAGCCTCGGGTGCGCTACGAAAATAAATGATAAAAAATCGAATTTTATCTCAAATGTTTCATCTAGGCCAACAGTCAGTAAATTAAAGACATATAATTACACACTGGTGGCAGAAAAAATATCCACCGAGTGGTTTCTGAGCAATTTATCTGATAGCCTGGACCTCGTCAGGCTAAACTAACAAAACTCTGCCTCCTGTTCTCTGATTGGTCCATTCAAAAATCTCCAGGAGAAATCGTTGTCTATGGCAGAGATGCCAGACCCTAGTCCAAAGCGAAGTGAAGGACATGGGTCTGGTATCAACCAGGCTAGTACTGCATTGGTCGAAGGTAAGTTGCAGAGAGAAAAGCTCTGCAGAGAGTGGTGAAGGCTGCACAGAAGTCTGTGGGAGTCAGTCTCCCCACCATCACAGACATTTACACCTCCAGATGCAGAAAAAGAGCCACCTGCATCATGAAAGACCTCACTCACCCAGCACACTCACTCTTTGCACCACTCCCTTCGGGACGGAGGTTGAGGAGCATCAAATGTAGAACCACTAGACTGAGAAACAGCTTCTACCCTGAGGCTGTCAGACTCATGAATAAATAAATAATAAGAATAAACACTGCAAAATGTCACATCATACTGATACTGTACTGATCTGTTTCTTGTTGCTGCGTTCATCTGTGACCATCTGTTTCTTGTTGCTGCGTTCATCTGTGACCATCTGCTCATGTTCGTGCTGCTGTTTATAATGATGTTTTTCTACTACATTAGGGCTTAGTGTATTACTAGCTGATGTGATGTCTCTCTTAGTTAATCCTAGATGTTATTATTGTATTTCTCTTGCATTTGTTGTTGGATGTAACTGGGACCCTGTGTACATAATCTCGTTTTCAACACATGTACTACATGCGGTGCAAATGACAATAAATTCTCTCTGACTCTGACTCTGACTCTGAAAACTACATTCACCATGAATGCTTGGTATGAACTACAAACGCTGTGATTGATTGGTTGACGTCACGTATCTGTTTAGCGAGCTCTGCCTCGCTCAACGGAAACTGGTGACGCGCTACGTCGTCCCGCCTATTTGTGTCGTCATTTCCAGGTGCACTTCGGGCGACAAGCAGTTCAAACACTCACAGGACAAACGGAGATTTCACTGAGAGTTTAAAAACTCATTTAAAGCCATCTAAACTGTCTAACAACATAGATTTGTCTCTGACAAGAACGCGGTTCGAGCGTTTATCACTGATACACTAGAAACTAACTCTGAAAAGGTTGTTTTTAGTTTAAATACTGAATAAACAAAATCAGTCTCCTCGTGATATCATTAAGTCTCGAAGCTGCCCCCTGTTGGTTAAAAGACGTTGACAGATGAGTTTTCTCAAAAACATCATAAAAAAGTCAGCATTTTTATGGTGAGTTACCAGCTTTTAAATTTGTTCTGTACACAAACAATAACTCCTGTTTATTTTAAATAAAATTATTTAGAATAACAGAGGTACAGACAAACATTTTTGCTTATTTTAAATACAAAAGAATTTAAAATAACAAACAAAAGTACAGTTTTCACTCCAGATAACTGAAAATTTTTTTCCTTTCTCTTCCTTTTCTCTGACACATCACCTTCCACAGTTATCCTGTGCACATTTAAACTTTCCTGTTTATTTCAAATAGTGAAAAGTTTAGAGTAACGAATACAGAGCATCTTTTATTTTGATTTTCACTGAAATTCCAGATAAAAGATGGCAGGCGCAGAGGGTGAGACCCCTAACACCACTGATACGGGGCAGCCTGTGCCAACTGAAGGCCACGACCCGACCAAAGCAGATTGGATCGAACATGCCTTATTTTCACTCACAGGGTCCATCACAAACTATCATGAAGAGACACAGTTGATGGAGGAAGCAGATGTGGACAGAGCATTAAAAACTGTAACAGCTGGAACCACAACGGCTGAAAAGAAAGCAGACAGAGATAAACGTTTGGCTAAATTAAGCCTTCTGTTAAAGGCCAAGCTAGACTTTGAAACTGCTGTACGCCGGGCTGTCTCTACATCATGTTTAACAGCACAAATGGAGGTTGCCACTTTGCAGCAGGAGGTAAAGAGTTTAACACAGTCGAGTATTGACAGCGCTGAACAAACGCGTAATCTTTGCACAATGTTAAAAAGGAATTTTGACCAATCACAAGGTGAGTTGGAAAAATGTGTGGTGGAGAGGGATAAGTATTACCATCAGTACAAGTCGATTCAGGCGGATTGTGGGGAGGCACGGGACGCGCTGGACAAATGCACGGACACCCTGGAATCATTATCACTACGGTACACAAGGCTGCAAGATGATTATAGAAAATCACAAGAGCAGCACATGATGTTACAACGTGAGAATGAAGGGTTAAGGGTCCAACTGAACAGTTGTAGAATAGAGCGTGCATCAGCAATGAACAAACTCTTTGACGAAGAGAGAAAATGTTTGGATCTCATGAGTAAACACCTTGAGAATCTATCTTTTTCCCTCAATTCTAAGCTGGAAACTATTTTAAGCTAAAGAGCCCTCAGACTAAATATGTTTAACATCCAGTATTGAAGTCTGTTGTGTTAAATTTAAGTGTGCTGACGTATTAAATTGAAAGAAAGTGAAATCATGTCAATCAAGTGTAATGGTGTTAATTTAGTTGATTTATTTTAAATAAATGGTAGTGTCGCCTGGCATACCAACTAGGTTAACGTCTCTGTCACTTAATGGCTTTGTTTATTTATCCATCATAAAGATCACAGAAATATTGGGTAAACTGAAAAAGAAAAGAATCCGTGAAATTACTATTCAATCTGAATAAGTAGATTAATTAAGGATAAAGAGGTCAGTATTAATACTGACCCCTGTTAAAATCCTTTAGTTAGATCTGGGTGGCACTATATGTGTTTAAAGACACAATATAGGGTCTCCCTCATGTTTCCTTCACCTGTACTCTACCACTCCGCAATCTTGACTGTAATGCTGGGTGCTCCTGATGTCGCTATGTCTGAAGTTCGTAGCCGAATCATGGAGTTAGGAACACTGGGAGACTGGGGAACAGGAAAAGTATAAAAACAGGAGTTTGGTTTTCAACATGTGGGTCATGGGCCAGAAAGGGACGCTCGAAGTAATGCACAGGGACCAACTCATTCTGCTTTTTAGAAAGCTTTAATACAGTCTGGGGTCCCAATGTCTGAAATAGATGGATTGCCAACAGAAGAGTTGAGAGAACGATGTCAAGAAAAGGCATTAAAAATCCAGTGTGCTAGATTCAATGTAGAACACCTGACTCAAGCATTGAGAGATGTGGAACATTTGACTCAAGCATTAAGGGATGTGTTTCAAACTCCTGTTGTTCCTTCTGCACCTCTGTGTGAACCCGAACAGACGGTCAGGAATAAAAATAAGGCCACAAGAGTGGTGGAGGTCTCCTCTGACTCTGAGTCTTCAGAGAACAATGAAGCAGTGAGGTTGCGAGTTGTGAGACAGAAAAAGAAAAAAGGAAAGGTGAAAAACAGAAAGTCACAGTTGTACCCTGATCTGTCAGACCTGCCAAGTTTTGAATAATGGATATTGGGCATGGATTTATTGGCAAGTATGACGCTCCATTTAAAACAGGGACATTTTGAGTTTGGGGTAGAGAGACTCCTACAGGTCAGATCAGTTTTGGTGGGGAAAGTAAAAATAAAACCTTTTATCTAAGAGAAAACTAATCATTGTCATTCTATTTGTCAAAAAGCATTGTGTTTCTTCACAGCCTGGCGTTTCCTTGGCATCTGCTGGTGGGAGGATCAGAGGCGCGCAGAGGACGGCATGGCCAAACCTGGAAAGTGCCATGAGGGTGGTATCTCATGGGTTATCACGTTCTTTGTCGTTGGTGCCATGGTGCTGCAGAGGACGGCATGGCCAAACCTTGAAAGTGCCATGAGGGTGGTATCTCATGGGTTATCACGTTCTTTGTCATCGATGCCATGGTACTGCTAGGCAACCTCTCCTCCGCAACACCGGGACGTGTCCTGGAGGAGAAAAGGGGGGCCTTGCCGACTACTATGGAAACAGATGAACCATGTCATAAAACAAGAGAACTTTGGATGTCCCGCAAATCAGTCATGCGTAATGGCAAGTGTGAGCAGTCCTTGTACTTTCTATGTATGCAGGAAGTGTTTCTGACATGACATTCCAGTGGTGGTAAACCGGACTACATGTAATCTGCAAGTATTACATGTAAAAGTGCAAATGGAACCTTTCCGGAGAATGGTAACCACTCATAACCATGAGTGAAGAAGATTGTGGAACATTTCTGACGCTCGTTGGATTTAAGATTGATTTTTGAAATTACACAGTGATAGGTTCAAACCACAGATGAACATAACCTATGACGTGCAACTATTAATATTGTGCTTTGCTATATTAATTTGTTTAACAATTGTATGTATTAGTTGTTGAATAAAATGGAGGGTGAACATTTGTAGAACTGATCAGAGGGTGGAATGAATAATGAATAAATAAGTTTGTTCTCTGATCAGTCTTAAAAGTCTGAAATGTCCAGACATTGGGCCTCATGCACGAACCGTTCGTACGCACAGATTTGTTATTAAACTGTGCGTACGAGTGATTTAGGATCATTTGTGGCATTCAACAATGTTTTCGTATCCTACGATTTTTTTCAGATACGAACAAAATTTACGAGTGGTCCGGACCTGTCGTATATTTTAGGAGCGTCAGTCTGCTGTCATCCAGACGGAATTTCTCCACTAATAACTTCATATTTCGTTATTTAGAAAATATTTAGAGTTTAAAAAAGTCACGCACCACAATTGTTTTTGACAATAGGTTCTGTTTGAAGTCGAATTATAATTTTAAATGTAATAATGACTAACGGATTAAAGTATTTAAATTAAAATCAATTTGTTATCAATGCCGTTTTCTAACACTACAATATTAATATGAAGATCTCAAACTGAAACCAACTTAAATTATGAATTAATTTAAGTTTAATTTGTCTCGGTAACGCAGACTTCGGTAACGCAGACTTTACATTGACCTCCTCCTGTCGCAGTCATAGATCTCAGATAGCTCAATGAGAAGAGCGTTGCGTCGCAGTTCCGAACCTTATGGGTTCAATTCCCACATGGGACAACGTTTTTTTTTCTCCTTTTAATTCATTCCAGATTTAAAAAACACAAGAAAACTATTTACAATACAACAAGAAATGAAGCATAAGTCTTTTTAATCTGGAATGAATAACTAATCTAAAGAAAGAAGGAAAAAAAATAGTCATACCTTGTGGGAATCGAACCCACAAGGTCTTGATAAGGTTAGGCACCTAACGGTGCAATGTTTTACCCAGTGTACCACCAGGACGCGTGCATATTTTAAGGTCCACATTTATTATAAACATACATTCTTTGGCTTTAGTTGGTCATTTACTCCCATGAATGACGCTGCTAATAAGGACAGATTCTCTTTTCTTGATCAAGGAGAGCAGAACTTCAATCTCCGTACCTGTACAGTTCTTCTTTTTATTTTTCGCTGTCATTTTATGAACGGACCGTCCTGCTGTCAGAGGCAGGAAACGTAGCCTTATATGGTGTTTTGAGGGGTGGGGATTATGTAAATAACCTCTCCGCGTGCACGCGCAGGTTGATAGAACAGGTGGAATTCATCATATTTACGCAGCTCATTTACACACTTTTCCTGAGGATAGAAGAGTTTGTTGAATCTGACGTGGCATGTTCGTACGAACAAAAGTAAGAGAAATTTAGGATAAAAATACGAACATGTTCGTGCATGAGGGCCATTGTGTGTATATCTGTCACTACCGGGGAACTGGGAGTTTAGAAGATAAACTGTGCTGATTTCATCATCACAGGAATAGTCAGTTTATTGATCAAGTCATCTCCGGAGTTTTTTTCTAACGGTTTGATTAGGGGTAAGGGAGAGATACTCTAGTTCCTAAAGATAATGTCCAGTTCCTGTTGAAACTGGGTGATTGCTTGTGGAAAGAGCCTGGCCAAACTCTGTTTCGTAAGCAATCCTTAAAAGATAAAAAGAGACAGGCTGAGCTGCCAGGGTTTAGAGAGACTACCGGCGATGAAAGTAATCGTCTGTTTGTTTAACGCTCATTCTGCCTTTGGATTGAAACGGCTCTCGCTCCAATCCACACTATCAAATGGTAAGAATCTTTGTCTAAGCGTTAACCATTGTATGAAGTTTTGAGATGAAAGTGTGTGACTTGTTTGCTTCTGGCTTGCTTGCTATTGATTTTCTGTGGAAAAATAAAGAACATTTGTTTTAAGCAGAGAATAGTGTCCTGTGTGAAGTCTCTTGAAGTTGTAAATTCTTTTGAGGGTTTTTGCCGACCTCTCTCGATCCTACATGAATAATATTTCATAAAACATTTATGAATATTAATTCATAAAACATTTATAAAATAATATTTCATAGAACAGGTTCTGTGTGTTTGATGTGTGTGTGGTTCTGTGTGTGTGAAGTGTGTGTGGTTCTGTGTGTGTGAAGTGTGTGTGGTTCTGTGTGTGGTTCTGTGTGTTTGATGTGTGTGTGGTTCTGTGTGTTTGATGTGTGTGTGGTGCTGTGTGTTTGATGTGTGTGTGGTGCTGTGTGTTTGATGAGTGTGTGGTTCTGTGTTTGATGTGTGTGTGGTTCTGTGTGTTTGATGTGTGTGTGGTGCTGTGTGTGGTGCTATGTGTTTGATGTGTGTGTGGTGCTGTGTGTTTGACGTGTGTGTGTGGTTCTGTGTGTTTGACGTGTGTGTGGTTCTGTGTGTTTGATGTGTGTGTAGTTCTGTATGTTTTCTGAACAAAGTTTTTTTAATTTTTTTTTTATGTAAGACAAACAACTAACAAACATACACACAGCAAACCCCCCCTCCCCTCCCCTCCTATACCGGATCCACTACCCCAACAAGTATCCACCTATTATTCAGACATCAATCAATACAAAGCACAAGTTTGTAAAAGGAGACGACCTTTGGCCTTTACACAAATTTATCTGCTGAAATATTTTCAACGTAAGCTATAAATGGCTGCCAGATATCATAAAACGCGTTTACAGATCCTCTAACAGTGTATCTTATCTTCTCCAAATGGATGAAAGACATGACCTCTCTTAACCAGTGTCCATATACTGGAGGATGTGGATCCTTCCATCGAAGAAGAATGAGTCTTCTAGCCAGTAGAGAGCAGAAGGCTAACACAGTCCTCTGATTTTTGCTGAAGGAAGTCTCTGCTGCAGCCACCCCAAAGAGAGAGATGAATGGTGATGGATGAACAGTCTGTCCAAATACTCCTGAAAGAGTATCAAAGATGCCTTGCCAGTAAACATGTAGCTTTGGACAAGTCCAGAATGTGTGTAGAAGTGTGGCTGAGGATTGTTTGCAACGGTCACACGTTGGGTCGAGGTCCTTTTTGAATTTGCTTAATCTGTCCTTAGACCAATGTAAACGATGTACTACCTTGAATTGAAGTACAACATGGTTCAAACATATTGAGGACGAATAGATATTTTCAATAATTTTTTGCCATACTGTGTCCGAAATGGATTCCTCCAGGTCCGTCTCCCACTTACACTTCAACGTGTCTAAATTGGTATCATTATATGAGCTGAGCAAGGAGTAAACTTTACTCATAGAACGTTTTGTTACTGACTTACACATCAGAATTTCATCTAAAAGAGAAACAGGAGGACGTAGAGGAAAGCATCCAGAGTTTGACATTACAAAATGTCTCAATTGTAAATACCTGAAAAACTGTGACTTGTGGATGTCAAATTTCTGTGTTAGCTGTTCAAATGAGGCAAATTTATTGTCTATATAAAGATCATATAGAGAATTTATTCCTTTTGAGCCCCAAAGATTGAAAGCAGAGTCTATTATTGAGGGAGCAAACATGTGATTATTTGATATTGGAGCATAAAATGATAATTCTGTCTTCTTAAAGAACCTCCTGCACTGATTCCAGATTTTTATTGTGTGAGTTACCACTGGATTAGAAGTATAAGTTGAAACTGGTTTATTGAACGGTAACTTGGAGCAAACTAAAGCAGAGAGGGAGCTAGATGTGATTGAATTCCTCTCTAAGGTCACCCAAGTAGGGGCCGGATTATCCTCTCTCAACCAATACAGTAAAGCTCTAATATTAGCTGCCCAGTAATAATATAAAAAATTAGGGAGTGACAAACCACCAAGACCACAGGGTATTTGCAGCATCCTACTTACGAATTTTTGACATACGAGCGCCCCCTAGTGACGGAACTCGCTCGTAAGTCGGGGACTACCTGTATGCAGTTTTAACTCCCATTTTTTAAAGATATGTATGGGAACAATTAAATAAATAACAAGTAGGACAGTGCTTTTATTGAGGCAAAAGGAAAATATTGTGATATCAAGGTATTGTGGATCACCAGCTTCCTAACAGGTAGGACGCAGCAGGTGCAGTTGGGGAAAATCATGTCCTCCTCACAGTCCATCAGCATTGGTGCCCCTCAGGGTTGTGTGCTCTCTCCACTGCTCTTCTCTCTATACACCAATGACTGCACCTCTAATGACCCGTCTGTTAAACTCCTGAAGTTCGCAGATGACACTACAGTCATTGGACTTATCAGTGATGACAACGAGTCTGCGTACCGACAGGAGGTGGAACGACTGATGTCCTGGTGCAGCCTGAACAAACTGGAGCTGAACACACTGAAGACAGTAGAGATGAGAGTGGACTTCAGGAGACACCCCCCAGAACTGCTGCCCCTCAAAATCTTCAACAGCCCCGTGTCTACGGTAGAGTCCTTCAGGTTCCTGGGAACCACCATCTCACATGACCTGAAGTGGGAGCCCAACATCACCTCCATCCTCAAAAAGGCCCAGCAGAGACTGTACTTCCTACGCCAGTTGAGGAAGCTGGACCTGCCTCAGGAGCTGCTGATCCAGTTCTACACTGCAGTCATTGAGTCCATCCTGTGTACATCCATCACAGTCTGGTTTGGAGCAGCCACAAGGCAGGACAGGAACAGGCTGCAGCGAACAGTGAGGACAGCTGAGAAAGTCATTGGGGCTTCACTGCCCTCCATTCAGGACTTGTACCACGCAAGAACCAGGAAACGGGCTGGAAAAATCATCACAGACTCCACACACCCGGGTCACAACATGTTCCAACTTCTCCCGTCTGGCAGACGCTACAGATCTCTGTCCACTAAGACTGTCAGACACAAGAACAGTTTCTTCCCCCAGGCCATCACCATCATCAACAGCTGATCATCAGACATCCATCAGCGTGACCCCCAACCCATTCACAACCCCCATGTGATGTGAATCCTTCTGTATTTTGTGTATTATTTGTAAGTTTTTTTTGTAAAGTATCTGTATAGTTTTTAGCATTTTTAAAGAGTCACTTTCTAGAGAGACACGAACAGCCGGAAACAAATTCCTTGTGTGTGTCAACATACTTGGCCAATAAACCTGATTCTGATTCTGATTTTACTTAATAATTTCTGTATATAGCCTGTTTCAGCTTTTTCAGCTAATTCTACATTTTTTAATCCAACTTTTCAGCCTAATTTAGCAAAACCATGCTCTTGTTTAGCTTATTTTTTTTTTTTTAAATCATTCTAATTAACTTAAACTGTTTATTTTCATTAGACCAGTGTTTTTCAACCTTTTTGGAGCCAAGGCACAGTGTTTTCATTGAAAAAATCACGAGGCACACCACCAACCAGAATTGTAAACAGAGATACTGTACTCTGTATCCGCCTATATTAAATATATAGTCATTCTTATCATAGTGTCTTGAATAGAAATGAAATAAACACAGAAATGTATTTTTATCATATTTTATATTTCTTATTTCAATATGGTCTTGTGACTGTTACATGCTCAAAGCAGCAAGGGGCGATATGTACCATTTAAGTTTACCGGTATATATTTTTTGGGTACTTCATTGTGTGTTTTATGAGTGTGGACAAAGTCAAACACTAAAGCTGTTTAGAAAACCACTTGGTTTCTAAACTTAAAAATATTTAGATCACAGATCAAAAGTTTAAACTGAGAGCCTGTATCATTTTAAGGGAAAAATATGTTGTTTCAAAATTTCATAGCGTCTACAAATCCCCCCAAAATTGGGATAAATCCATTTTTCCCACTGTGCCGTAGTAAGTGGACCCCTTATGGCCTTGGCCCCTTCTCGGCCCCCCCAGCAATAAAAGTCTAGCTCCGCCACTGGTCCAGAGCAGTACAGCGCTGCAGAGAGAGACAGAGAGAGCAGAGACGAGTCACGCAGGTGAGGCAGGCAAGCTGACGTGCGCTAAAAGTGTGTGTGTGTAGTAGGAGCAGGAGACATTTTGGCTGCGTTCTGGACAGGCCAACTTTTGCACTTCATTCACGCGTGACTCTGACACCATGAAAAGAACCTTCTGAGTATAAAATAAGATTGGTATGTGTTGACTCCTCACATGGCAGGAAACCATTATTTTAGAACATAAAAAGGATTTAGTATTCTGTGACTAATTTTATTCTATTTTTATCTGGTCCAGGAACTCTTATCAGATTATTTTATCAGCGAAAGTCAGCGCATCCATTTCAAAACTCTCACCCTAGTCCCGCCCTTACTTATTTAATCTCGAATTATAAGTAAGTCTAAATTGTCACTGTTTTAAACTAGACACCACCTAGTAAGTTTACAGTTTAAACTTGGTCTCAGAGTTACAGGGTCAGCGGCGAATAAATTATTTATTTATTCTAAAACCCCGACCCCTCTGTTCCAAACGCCCGTCGGCATTTGGGAGGCGCGACCACTGCGTGTTTTTACCTGGGACTTGGGTATTATTATTTACTTCACGTATACGTATACTTACTCGTCTTATTTCCTTATCTCACTGGAGTCCAACACACTGAGTTAAAATTTGCCTATAAATGTCCAATTTCAGATTTTTGTTGAAACAGGCAATCTGCTTACCTCATTGTTGTGTAGACCGGTCACTGATCAGTGCTCTGGACTCCCGCTCGTCCTTTCCTGTCCGCGCGTGCAACCAATCTCGGTAGGACCTCCAAATGTTGGCTTTGATTCTTATTCGCCCCAAATTCGTTATTTTGGTTTCACTTTGGATCAAAAAGGAGAGATACACTTAAACACGACAGACGCTCACTTAAAGTTCCAAACCAGTTTAATTAATCATAAGTTTAAAAGTCACAGAATACATTTGTTATATTTTATAAGCTATATATATATATGATCTCATATGAGAAGACAGAGAGAGAAAGAAAGAAAGATAGAGAACAAAGAGAACATGAATGCGCATTCATGGAGACAGCATACAACCTGATGGGTTGGTCCCTTGTGGCCTGCTTCTGCGTTGTCTGTTGGAGGGAAACTTATATTTTTATACTCTTCTGTGGGGCGTTTTCTGCTCTCAACCAATAAGAGAAGTTTTGCTTTGTTTTCTTGTAGGGTGTTTCCTGCCTTAACCAATAAGAGCAGTTTTGCTTTGTTTTCTTGTCCTACCCCACTGCCAGAAAGCTTCTGTTCTGGTTTACCCAGGCCTCAGGGGGTTTCAGCTTACTCTGGTTTCCAAAACTAAATACAGGTATTCCCCGATTTACGAGCGAGATCCGTCACAAGGAGGCGCTCGTAAACCGGAAATCTCGTAATTTGGAACGGCCGCCATTTCTCTCGTAAACCCGGAAGTCCGCTCGTAAATTTCGCCAGCGCACCTAAAAACACTCTATTTTCATCTAAAAACTACTTTTGAGTGCATAAAAATGATCGGAAACGTGTGTTTATATGCTTAACTTGCTAACTGTAGTGAAAAAACACATGAAAACTCAGTATTTTTTTCGTTTTTTCCAAAAATTCAACCCGGAAGTCCGCTCGTAAATTTCGCCAGCGCACCTAAAAACACTCTATTTTCATCTAAAAACTACTTTTGAGTGCATAAAAATGATCGGAAACGTGTGTTTATATGCTTAACTTGCTAACTGTAGTGAAAAAACACATGAAAACTCAGTATTTTTTTCGTTTTTTCCAAAAATTCAACCCGGAAGTCCGCTCGTAAATTTCGCCAGCGCACCTAAAAACACTCTATTTTCATCTAAAAACTACTTTTGAGTGCATAAAAATGATCGGAAACGTGTGTTTATATGCTTAACTTGCTAACTGTAGTGAAAAAACACATGAAAACTCAGTATTTTTTTCGTTTTTTCCAAAAATTCGCAGCTCGTAAGTCTGGAACCTCGCAGATCAGAGCGCTCGTAATTCGGGGACTACCTGTATACAGCAATGCTGAGCACCCACAAATCACACACACTAGTATACCACCAAGTGACCAATCAGTGCAACTGGACACCAAACCACACCAAAGACACACATAGATTAGGGCTTGTTCTGACACTCCCTGACTAAGCAAACATGCAGAACCAGAGAGTGGCTTTCAGTGGACTTCTCCCAGTCATATATTCTACAAAGTCGTAAAACTGACAAAGAGGCGCAGGTCTCCTCATCATGCTCCAAGCCTGCAGGACAGGCACAAACTGATCATTCTTTAAGAACTTCACCAGAACAGATTTTATAAGAGAGAGACTGGTCATTTTAACACTGTTTGAAAACCCCTCTTGGAGAATAAAAACACGAGGACAAAAACACATTTTTATTTCATAACAAACCCCCTTTGGACCTC
>JBBPBX010024138.1:5314-32151 GCA_038048925.1 Garcialebias charrua | reverse complement strand
ATAAAGCTTTAAGGGAGAGGTTTCAGTCACTTTATGAAGATCGTTCAATGCTCGAAAGAGAAATATGACCATAAGTTCTGATACACAGATGTAAGTTCGACAACTACCGGTAATCTATTTTTAAGCAAATTTAACCCTGTTTTCCTCCTAATGATTTAAAGTCTGTGGTAAAATATTTCAGTTTAAAGAGATTAGGACTAAAATAGTAACAGCTGAGACTGAGGAACTGTCTTGGATTCATTCATTCATTCAACCTTTATTTATAAGGATAAATAGTAAATAGTCACAATTTTGACTGGTTTTTAAACCACAGAGGGATTTTATACTGAGTGTTTTATTCACCCGTTTACACGCACGACTCTTTCGTTTTATTTCATTTTATTTGATTCATGCACCTAAAAAGCATTTTGAGATTGATGGGAGTAAACAAGAGGGACGTTTGTGTTGCTGGAAGATGCTTTGTGTTTTCTGATGTAAAAACATCCCTCATGGCCATGGCTGCCCCCAAAACAAGAGTTTTTTTTTCTTCCACTTTCACTCACCTCACCTGTAAATAAAACAAACAGTTGTGTATTTCCGCAGGAACCACAAACAGAGCTTTTGATAAAAGATGAGGAATACCTGTAGTGTCATTGTGGTTTCAGCTCCATGAATTCTTCACCATTTAATAAGAGTAAAATCTTTGTTTCTCAGAAGACTATTCCTGTCTTAATCTTAATTAGATTATTGTACAACCATGCATGGCTGCCTTTTATGTCTTTGGCAAGGTACACAACACTGTTTAATTTAATTAAAGAGATACTGGACACTTGAGATAATCTGCAATCAGACAACAGCTCACTGTTGAGGTTGTGAAGCAAGAAAACTCTTGTTTACTGGTTTCTTTTAATAACTGGCAAACATGAGTTTAAGTTACCATAAATTACTGTACTGTATATTGTTTCATTCTGTGTAAAACTGTGTATATTTAGCCAAAAATATACATACATTGTGTTGTATACCAGCTATTCTTGTTCTTATTTCTAAAGCTCAGCAGTGATCAAAGATACCGGTAATTCAGTCAGCCTCTAAAGAAAAGCCAGAAGTTCGTCAAAGAAATGCACATCGCTCACCACAATGACATAATTAAAAAGTTTGTCCTATATATGGATAAATGACATTTTTGGGTAAAATTTTGAAAATAACGCACAAAATTTTAGTGTAGTCTGTGCAAGAGGACAACTCTCAGCTACTATTGCGCCAGACTTTAGTCTGATTTCTGTAAAAATGACTGACCTTCAGCTGTTTTTGTTTGCTATGGTTAATAATAGGACACCTCCGTAAGGTGTTGTACATTTTTTTAAATGTTCAATAATCTTCATCTGTCTTTCATTTATTAAATGTATCACTAAAGTCATGTTCCTAGATTTACTTCAAGGTTGGGGAGTTGTATTAAGATTTTTCACCTTGTTTTGTTTAAATTAGAACTAAAAGAGGACAGAAGTGATGCTCGGTCAATATTGGTAGTACTGTAGTTAAGTAGTTGGTAACTTTCTTTAGCAGCTGTTTTTTGTCTGTAATTGAATCTGTTGTCCCTGACCAGAGTGTGAGCTCATAAAAAGTAGTGGTTTTGCTTGAGTAGGGTCAGATGTCTTCCTGTTTACTCAGTGTTTTTGTCAGTTGGAGGTGGGAGTTTCTGTGCCTCCATGTTTTAATAAAAAGGGGCAACAGGAGGCTGTAATTAGGCAGCGTGGCCCACTGGGCCCTGCGCTGACAGCCCCGTTCCAGCTGAATGCTAAAAGTAGAATGACCCAAAATAACTTAAACACACAACTCACACGCACAACGTGAGGGATGACTCTGTCAGAGCTTAAAGAGTTGTGTTTTGTACTGTTGTTTTTACGTTTCTTTGAAAAGGTGATTTGGGAAAAGTACAAGAACTACTTTTTTGTGTGTATAAACAAAGAGATTGAGACTTTTCTTTTTACACATCGGTTTAGCTTTTATATAAAGTTGTTGGTCGCACATTTCTTTCATTGTGTGGATGTTTCAGCAGCTCTGCTGCACTGTTTTAATGTCCTGTCCTGTATCCAGGACAGGGTGTTGTCTGGGGTCCTCACTCAGACACAGTGTGTGGTAATGATGCAGTTGTTCACAGGAAAAGCCCTCATGACTCATGAACATATACAATCTGATCTGTCACACTGGTAAATTGAGCCAGTGAGCTCAGCACCCACACATCTATGTACCGAGGCGGCGTCACCACGGCCCGGGTGCTCTGATCTCATTCATCTTTCTCTGGATTTTAGCAATTGTAGGGCTTCAGTCCTAACTCCTAAAAGTCCATTACTGGACCAAATCAAAACATTAGATGTTACATTGTGTGTCTGAGTCTTTCTCTAAACAAACCATGTGAAAACTAAAAGTTTGATCCCGTCTGGAGCCTTTCAATCAACTCAAGACTCACTTGCTTGGAGACCAAAAAATGTGCCTGGTTAAATAAAAGTTAATTAAAAATCAATCAACCAGATGTGTTGGAGCAGAGAAACATTTAAGACCAGGATTGGACATGACGGTGCAAAACTATTCATTGCCGTGCACATTATTTCTTTGCCCACATCGTACCTGCTTTGTACCCACAGCTACCCTCATGTTTATATTCAGTCTACATGAGTGCATCTTGGAAATAAAGACAAGATTAGGACCAGTAATTTAACTACTGGTATTATTATTTCATCTTTGTGATTTTTACATCTGAATAATATTAATATTACTAATTGGCTTTTATGTGAATGTTTCTGTTCAGTGCCCTGAGATGACTTTGTGAATTTATATAAATAAACTGGATTGAGTTGAATACCTGGGTCTTAAATAAAGTTTATGTGCAGCTGGAGCACTTTAGACTTTAAATAAACTACCGTATTTTCCGGTGTATAGGTCGCACCTTTTTATGGGTTTTTCAAGGCCTGCGACCTATACACAGGTGCGACCTATACATGGCTTGTTATCACTTTCGGCGAAACAAATTTTAAAATCCAGCTCATTTCACAATTACGTTCATTTATTAAAGAAAAGTTCAGCTCAGACATATATTTGCTATAATTTTTATCAAACAAATAATTGTTTTTAAGTGTTAATCTTCTTAAAAGCCTTGCTGTGCGCTCCTGTGGCAGACATTTGCAGCAGAGCTAAACGTAGGTGCGACCTATACACCAGTGTGACCTATCTAGGGATTTTTCCAATCTATTGGTGATAACTGGCCAATGCGACCTATACACAGGTGCGACCTATACACCAGAAAATACAGTACTTTGCATTTACTGTGACAGAAAAATAGTTGTAAATGTAAAGCAGCCAGCTGGACTGAGACCAGTAAACTAAGAGAACCTCCTGCAAATGTTTCTCAGATCGCTGAGTAATCATCGAGCAAGATGCAGCCCGGTGAGATACTACTTTCAGAAAAACCTTTATTAATGCTTTTAATGGCCACTAAAACAGAACAGATTCACAACAGCTGGACTGAAATGTGCATTTGACAGGTTATCAGTTTTGTTTACATAAATTGTGTGTTTATGATGCATCCAGAAAGTGTCACTGCGCTTCACTTTTTCAATATTTTGTTAAGTTACAGCCTTATTCCAAATTGTATAAAATTAATCTCTTTCCTCAAAATTCTACAATTCTCCCAAATAACAATGTGAAAAAAGATGTTTTAAGGTTTTTGCAAATTTAAAACAGTTTAAGTTTTTGGAAAACTTAATTTACATAAGTATCCACAGCCTTTGCCATGAAGCTCAAATAGAGCTCAGATGTTTTCTGTTTACTCTGATCATCCTTGAGATGTTTCTACAATTTAAACAGAGTCCACTTGTGGTCAATTCAGTTGATTGGACTTGATTTGGAAAGGCACCTGTCTATAGAAGGTTCCACAGTTAGTGCATGTCAGACCACAAACACCAAGCATGAAGTCAAAGGAATTATCTGTAGACCTCTGAGACAGGATTGTGTTGATGTAAAAAATCTGGGGAAGGATACAGAAATATTTCTGCTGCTTTGAAGATCCCAATGAGTACAGTGACCTCCATCATTTGTAAATGGAAGACGTTTGGAACCACCAGGACTCTTCCTAGAACTGGCTCGCCATCTCAACTTGGCGATCAGGGGAGAAGAACATTAGTCAGGGAGGTGACCAAGAACCTGATGGTCACTCTGTCAAAGCTTCAGCGTTCCTCTGTGGAGAGAGGAGAACCATCCAGAAGGACAACCATCTCTGCAGCAATCCACCAATCAGGCCTGTATAGCAGAGTGGCCTGATGAAAGCCACTCCATAGTAAAAGGCACATGGCAGCTCATCTGGAGTTTAAAGACACCTGAAGGACTCTCAGACCAAGAGAAACTAATTCTCTGGTCTGATGAGACAAAGATTAAACTCTTTGGTATGAATGCCAGGTGTCATGTTTGGAGGAAACCAGGCATGCTCCTCACCAGGCCAACACCATCCCTACAGTGAAGCATGGTGGTGGCAGCATTGTGCTATGGGGATGTTTTCCAGCAGCAGGAACTGGCAGACTAGTCAGGATGGAGGAAAATATGAATGCAGCAACGCACAGAGACCTCCTGGATGAAAACCTGCTCCAGAACGCTCTTGACCTCAGACTGGGGTGATGGTCCATTTCTCAGCAGGACAACGACCCAAAGGACACGGCCAAGATCTCAAAGGAGTGGCTTCAGGACCCCCTGTGAAGGTCCTGGAGGGGCCAAGCCAGACAGTCCAGACTTGAATCTGATTGAACATCTCTGGAGATATCTGAAAATGACTGTGCAGACAACTCCCATCCAACCTCATGGAGCTTGAGAAGTACTGCAAAGAAGAATGGGACAAACTTCCTGAAGATGGGTGTTCTCAGTTTGAAGCGTCATATTCAATAAGACTGGAGGCTGTGATTGATGCCAAATGAGGATCAACAAATTATTGAGCAAAGACTGTGAATACTTTCATAAATGTGATTTCTTAATTTTGTTTATTTTAAATAAATTTATAGAAATCTCAATCTTTTTTTTTCACACTGTCATAATGGAGTATCATGTGTAGAATTTTAAGGAAAGCAATTAATTTAATACAATTTGGAATAAGGCTGCAACAAAATGTGGAAAAAGTGAAGCGCTGTGAATACTTCCTGGATGCACTGTTTGTGCTCAGCACCCGCGTTGTTTTAAAAGTTTTATAAATGAGGGTTAAAACGGTCCAAATGTCCACAGAAACAAACTCAGGCTCTCCAAGTGTGAACTTTTGTGTTTTTGTGTTTCTCCAGGCCAGAATAGCGTTTCTGCAGGGGGAGCGGAAAGGCCAGGAGAACCTGAAGAACGACCTGGTTAGAAGAATTAAAATGTTAGAATACGCTTTAAAGCAGGAAAGGTAAGAAACTGAAAATCAGCTGCTCGTAACCAAATGACCGGTTCTGCTTTGTTCTTTGTGCTGGCTCAGATATATTCACTAATATTTGGTTTAAAGTCTCAGTGAGTCCACCTCAGGGAGTTTTGTACCATGAACAAGTCTTGGTGGTTTCTGGGTCGGTCCTGAAAAATCCTAAACCATTTCCTTCCATCTGAGGGGTCAGATGAGCCTAACTGTGCTGTCAAACTGATCCTCTTCATGTTGACAAAGAGAAACCACCTTGATCAGGTCTTTTCAAACCAAGATCACTTATACCAGATTTAGGGGATATTGTGGATATGTTTGAGCCTATAGGTTTATTTTTATTCATTAAAATCTTCAAATAAAGATGACATCCATGTCCAACATGAGGGTTTTTGACACATAAATGTCATAAATTAAAAATTTTCTCTCCTGTTGGATGTTTCTTGCTAAATATTTCTTCATTTCTATCTTGTCTGCAACCACATTTTCTTGTTTAAGTCTGTTAATGTATTAAATATGAAATGCTTTTGAATTATTTTGTGTTTTCAGAGCGAAATATCACAAGTTAAAATATGGGACAGAGTTAAACCAAGGAGACATGAGGATGCCGAGCTTCGAGTCCGGTAAGTTAAACGGCTGCTTCGGTTTAGTCTTCAGCTGGTGGGGCTTTAACTTTATCTCAGCGTATTCGTTTTATTTTTTTAGACACCAAAGAGTCGGCGGTCTCTGCTGTTCCTGCCAACAGTCAGCTGATGTGGAAACAAGGGCGACAGCTCCTCCGACAGTGAGATTATTTTTACATTACCAACCAGAAAACTGGATTTTA
This sequence comes from Garcialebias charrua, assembly GCA_038048925.1. Lineage (NCBI taxonomy): Eukaryota > Metazoa > Chordata > Actinopteri > Cyprinodontiformes > Rivulidae > Garcialebias > Garcialebias charrua. The sequence goes on along the minus strand of JBBPBX010024138.1, from coordinate 25,927 downwards.
ACTGGAAAATTACATTTTGCTGTGAAAATGCAAGATAAGAGCTGAAGAAACTGAAACTGAGGTCTCAAAACTAAATGAAGCCAAGCACTAGCTAAAAGCTAAAATGAGCCAAAGGCTGGCTAAAAGTTCAACAGAGCAAAACTGATGGCTAAGAAAAGCAAAAGGCTAGCTAAAAGAAGCTAATGGCTTGCTTAAACATATTTACCGGTACCTGTTTTTTCCTTTTGCTCTGTTAAACTTTTAAAGTGTAAAATTGTACAAACGTCCCAGCACCCATCTCCTGAATGAGCTGAATTTATGATTGTCTACTATAGAAAGTCTGCAGAAGTAGTTGGATTAAAAACAAAACTGGAAATGCTGAGTCAGGACGCAGTTTGTTTAAATAGCTCTTTGATGAGGTCATTAAATTATGTGGCATACGTTGACTCTGACGTCATTTTTTCTTTTAAAAAGGTACCTACAGGAAGTGGGCTACACGGACACAATCCTGGATGTTCGGACTCAAAGGGTTCGTTCTCTGCTCGGCCTGTCGGGTTCAGAGCAGAACGGATCTGTTGAGAACAAGAACCTGCAGCACCTGATTAATGGGACAGAGCGATGCAAAGACCCCAAGAGGTACACACAGCTGCGCTTTTGGGACTTTTCTTGACCACAGCTGAGTAGAAGTCAACGTTCTATTGGCCTAACAAATACTTTGTTATTGTTGTTGGACCAAACTGATTAAAAATCTTTTAAACCACCAAACAGCCGTGAATCTTTATCCTGAAAAGGTTGAGTTGAAAGTATTGAAACATGTTTTGTTCACAAACTTTGTGTATTCAGATGTACAGATTGTTTGACCACAGCTCTGGTTGTGTTCAGGATTTCCAACGACAATCTGGAGACGTTCAACTTCCTGGAAAACGCAGAGGACAGCGATGAAGATGATGACGAGGAGGGAGACTTGATGGATGACATCACCACCGACAAACACCACAGAGCTAAAAAACACAAAGCGAACGTAAGCTAGGACCCCCTCCTCTTCCCGATGCTCAGTTTTCTGTTTCTTGTAATGAATTTTCTCCTCGATCAGGTCGGGAACGAAGGCTTAGCATCGGAGGATGATGCCGACACAGAGGAAGCTCTAAAGGAGTTTGACTTCTTGGTGACGGCAGAAGATGGAGAGGGTGCGGGTGAAGCTCGCAGCTCTGGAGACGGGACGGAGTGGGGTGAGATGCCTAACAATTCTGTCACCGCTGAAACTTTTCAGATAGCTGGGATGGAGCAGATGTTTAAAAAGGTTTCTCTCTGCAGCAGAGCCTCTTCCATTTTCCACTGGAAGGGGGAAGCCCTTCCTATTAAGCGGGTCGGACGATGTTTTGGAAAGCGTCCTGGGTTTGGGTGACCTCGCCGACCTCACCGTCACGAACGACGAGGCGGACTTTGGCTACGATGTGAGAAAACTAGCAGACAAACCTGCTCTGACAGAATTCCAGATGAACGTAATCACGCCGTCCTGTTGCTTCCTCAGCTGTCGTCCAGTAAGGAGTCCACTTTCAGGAAGACGTGGAACCCAAAGTACACGTTACGGAGCCACTTCGACGGCGTCCGAGCGTTGGCGTTCCACCCAGTCGAGCCTTGTCTGGTCACGGTGTCTGAAGATCACACCCTCAAACTGTGGAACCTCACTAAGACTGTCCCAGCTAAGAAGTACGTTAAGTTGAGCTTTATTTTTAAATCTCTAGTTTTATCATTACAGAAGCCACACATTTATTTAAAGTTGTGGTTGTACTTGAATCCTAATTGTGTAAATCTTGAATCAACTTTTTTTTTTTTTTGGCACCTAACTCCTTCCTCGTACTTGCTGTGCATGTGCTATTTTAACAGTTTTCATATCAAAATGTTCATGAGAAGATGGGCGCTGTAATTTTTATTTAGTTACTTTTGTAACAAAATTATTCAAAACATTTTTTTATTTGCAAACTGCTGCAAACTCTTTTTGTTAATGCTAATTTTGTTATGGATAGTTGTGCTACTGCTAGCATTACTGTTGTTAAAGTTAATTCTGTAATGCTAATCGTACTACTACTACTGCAACCTAAATTAAGGCTAAAACTACTGTAATGCTAGTTCTATTAATTTTAATATTAATTTTTACTACTGTTGCTAATATTGCAAATGGTTATTCTACCAATGCTGATTTTAGTCCAATACACGCTAATTATTCCACTGCTACTTGTACTATCGCTAGACTATACTACTAATGCTAGTCTTGCTAATATTTTTTGTACTACCGGTACTGTTAATGCAGATATTGCTAATGCTAGCTAATACTTTTGCCACCATTATTAACTTTATTGCTAGACTGTTATTCTTAATGCTACTTATGCTAATGTTCTTCTATTGTTAATGCTAATATTGTATGCTAATTCTACCATTGCTGTTTTTAAACACTTAAGCTAAATCTGCTCCTGCGACTTGTACTATCGCTAGGCTATTACTTTTAAAGCTAGTCTTGTTAATGTTTTTCTAGTACTGTTGAAGCTAATTTTGTGAGTGCTAATTGAACCATTGCTGGTTTTTAGGTTAAGCAAATGCTAATTGCACCACTGTAACTTGTAATGTTGCTAATGCTAATCCTACTATGACTCATTTTAGGTCAAAGCTGGTTGACTTTAAGAGCGGCTTGAAGACCTTTCTTTTCAACCGAGCATACTCTGCCTCCTCATGATTCTATCTTTGATCTTAGTTGATCCTGTTATTGATTTTACTTGTTTTATTGACATTTAATTCTGTTGCACTTTGTAGCACTTTGAGATTTTCATTAATAAAAAGTGCGTTATAAATTAAATTCATTATTATTATTAAAGCTAATGTTTTGTTAAATTTAGCTGGCGTTTTGCTACTTTTATTATTTGGTTAGCTTTTTAGTACTTACAGATTTTAATTAGTGTTTTTACTATTTTTAGCTTTTGACAAGGTTTCTGTTTTCTTTCTTTTCTTTTTTTTGTTGCTTAATTTCAGCTACTCAAACACTTTTCAGCAAAGTCATTCAGATCTCAGTGCTTGTGTTGAGTCTTTGCAGAAAATGTGATTTCTGTAGTTTGCATCTTGTTTTTTGAATTCAATATTTTCGGTTTTCATCTGAATTAACAGGACACTGATTGGTGGCTTCTTGTGCTGTTGAAACATCAGTAACAGATTAGGAGAATCTGTTTTTCCAGGTGAAAATGTGCTGAATATCACCTGTTTTCTGTTCTTACTGTTTTTCAGAAGTGCCTCTTTTGATGTGGAACCGATCTACACATTCAGGGGTCACTGGTACGTATAAAACTTGGAATCAAACAGAATTTACCTTGCTTGTTCTGTTTGAGGGCTGCAGTATTTGAGTTTATATTTCTAAAAAACACAGAACTTACTTTAAATCATAATTAGTTGGAGTATTGATGAGTAATTCTGAAAGGTTTTTACTGTGATTTTAGTTTTAGACAAATGTTGGACAGGCTGAGGCTTCCATTTACATCAAAATAAAGATCAGTATAGAACTGTTTCTGATCTGACATTTCTCTGCAGCGGTCCAGTCTTGTCGTTGGCGATGACCTCCAGTGGTGAGCAGTGTTTCAGCGGCGGCATCGACTCCACCATCCAGTGGTGGAACATCCCAAGCTCCAACGTGGACCCCTATGACACTTACGGTATTTACTTTAGTAAACGAAATGTCTGAAAAGTTTTATTTATTTATTTATTTTTACTTAAATGCATTACAGTAGTCACATTCTCAAGAAGGTTTGCCATGGATTTTATTAAACACATTTTATTTAAATTTGCAGCTTTCAGTTACTTGATGGTGTTGTGAACCTGTAGTTTCAGGAGTCCTGCTATGCTGAGTTTAAATGTTGGCGTTCAAGTAGTTTAATGTGTTTTGCACAGATCTTCAGTAAAAGCTCACCTTTTGTTCACCTGACTTTAATTTAAAACACTTTACAGATCACACAAACGGCAAACGAAGTCGTCTTCTCTCGGTAAACAAACATCAATGTGGACGTTATTTCACCAACTAGGTCTTAGTGAAGGTGTGTTCACTGACTCGGAACAACGGCACATTTGTCAAATGCTGCCAGACGATGGTGCTGTGAACCAAAATAATAATAATTTAGGATTTTCAGATCAGCGTCTGTGTTAAGCGGCTCGTGTTGAAGTCTTAGCGGTCCTGGTTCTGGTCACCAGAACCTCCTGACAAACATGATCTGTTGGGCTAAAGAATCTGTCCTGTTTAATAAAATAAACCCCTCTGCTCGTTTTTCTCTTGTGTTGTTCAGACTCAAGCGTCCTGGCGGGTTCGTGGGCGGGGCATACGGACGCCGTGTGGGGATTGGCTTACAGCGGCATCAAGAACCGCCTCCTGTCCTGCTCCGCTGACGGAACGGTGAAACTGTGGAACCCGATGGAGAAAGAACCCTGCATCAGCACTTTCAACACAAACGAGGGTGAGGATGGGGAGCGGAGCGCCGAAGCCAGTTTGGAAGTGGGTCAGCTTCAGAACCCATAAAGAACCCGTTTATTTTCCCCTTCAGATTCAGAATCATGTCACTGGAATCACACCACTTTTTTTAATTTTATTTTTTTAATATAAATTTGTGAGTTTTCCCCAGAAACGTACCACTTGCATCTTACAGAACAGCTACACGTCCTTTTTGTGAATTTGCTTTAGCGACGTGAATAAGCGGTGAAAGATGGAGCTGGATAAACAAGACTTTTATTTTTATTTTAGAAAATGTATAATTCACCAATCTTGAGTTTTTTTTCTGGAGATTTATTTCAGTTTGACCAAAGTCGGCATCAGTTTTCTTTCTGTAGCACATAAATAACAAAAGCTGACCACGTTTTTACAACTCTGTCAAACAAAAAGGTAAGACTAAAGCTAAAATAATATCCAGACATGCACCAGCTCCGACTGGACCTCAGGACCGACTGGATCAAACGCCACAGACAAAAAAGACTTTTTAAACCTCGACAGTCTCAGCAGTCTGAATATGAAGACGTAAACTTTTCCATCCATCCATCCATTATCTTTACCCGTTTATTCCATTTTGGGTCACGGGGGTCGCCGGTGCCCATATCCAGCAATCGCAGTGCGAGGGGCAGGGTACACCCTAAACTTTTCCACAGATTTAAAAACAACTGCGAAAGCTCGATCATTTTATTTTGAATTATAAAAATTTAAATTAAAATACATTTTCATATCAGAACTTTCAAATACTACATTTGTCTCAGTAGAATACAAAATAATTACTGTCCATTGTCGCCAGAGTATAATAAGAGTTGTGATTCTTCAACTGGTTTTGGCGTCATGCAGGATAAAATACACAGATGTATTGTTGTATTTGTACACAAACATATCTGCATAAATATATGTACCATACATATATTAACATTAACTCACATTTTTCTTCATATAAATTAGGGATGCACCGATACCAGATTTTTGAAAACCGAGTACAAGTACAAGTACTTACATTAAAGTACTTGCCGATACCAAGTACCGATACAAGTACTAATTAATATTTTAAAAAATCATTCTAATTAACTTAAACTGTTTATTTTCATTAGACACTTCAAACATAAATAAACAAAGTACATTACTATTGGTAATCTGTAAAGTATGTCCAAACTTGTACAAAAAAATAAAATGTTTTACATTTGAACTCTTACATAGTCAATGAAATGTGATGTTCTGTGATGTTGCTTGAAAGTTATCATTGGTTGAACAAACTGTGAAATAGGGGCAGATATAATAAGATTTCATCTTCTTTCTGCTCCCTTCATTTTATCCTACTTGTATTCTTGTATCTGATGAAACTGTCTTGTATTGTTCTTTTTTTTAAATGAATGAATAAACATCAATCAATCAATCAAAAAATGAAATGAAACTGGTATCGGGTCCTGTAGTATCGGAGCCCTTTTATGAGTACGAGTACGAGTAAACGCACATGGTATCGGACCGATACTGGTATCGGTATCGGTGCATCCCTAATATAAATACTCTTTAAACATATTTAGCTTGTATTATTTTTTAAATAGAAAATGTTTGGACCTTCTTTAATCCTGGAAGTTTTCATGTTCTGACAAATTTCTGATTTTTACTCACGCAATCCTAATTTCACTCATAAATTCATATAACTGTGACGAATTAAAAAAAATATTCCCTTGCTAATTTAAATGAATTTATTTTTACTTCACGTGTCCTGCAGAGCACGGCGTCCCCACGTCGGTGGATTTTAACGGCTGTGACCCAGCCCACATGGTGGTGTCCTTCAACACCGGAGACGTGGTGGTCTACGACCTGGAGACCTCCCAGATTGCCCTGGTGCTGAGGGGACAAGGCGACAGCAGTAAGAACTCAAACACAGATCTGAAGCGTTCACACTGATGACCTGACCGTGTTTCAGTGCGTGACTCGGTCGTTTTCTGTTCTTCTCGCTCAGCGGTCCCGTGTTTGAATCATATCAACAAAGTGGTGAGTCATCCCACCCTGCCCGTCACCATCACTGCTCACGAGGATCGGCAAATCAAATTCTTCGACAACAAGTCCGGTCAGTGGGGGGGCTGGGTGCGTTCATCACTTTACTGGTTCTGACCCACCGTTTCAAGCGTTTCTTCCTCCTCCTGCAGGTAAAGTGATCCACGCCATGGTGGCTCACCTGGACGCAGTAACCAGTCTGGCTGTAGATCCAAACGGCATCTACCTGATTTCTGGCAGTAAGTCTCATGTCTTTAAAATGATCGTAGATTTATTTTTTTAACAAAAGAAGGGCAAAAACAGTTTTGTTTGCTGCAGTGCATTCTGGGAAAACATCTGTCCTCTTCTGGTCCAGAGGTCTTCTGGCTCCTTCAGATGAAACTTTTCAAACCCAAGTCGTGCTGCCATGTTATTTTTAGAAAGAAGAGTCATGACCTTTGACCTGCTGACTGAGGCCTTTAGAATCTCAGACAGAGCTCACTGCACAGTCTGACCTTCAGGGTGAATCTGCTGTGAAGACTGTCAGCTGTCTGAAATGTTTTCTCCTTGTGCATAATCTTTCTCTGTAGAACAATGGACAACAGCTGCCTCTGTGAGGTCATTGCTGATGTCTTTCCACCTTGACATTTTTAACCCCCACCTGTACGGTCCAGATCGGAGGTGGTTCTGGTGTGGGTTAATCTGTGTTGACCTCTGAGCTCCTGTGGCAGCACTGGAACCAGTTTGCTTTTGTTTAGTACCAGGGTATCCGTGGGGTTGTAAAAGGTATTAAAAGGTAGTAAATAAAATTAACACAAATTACGGCCATTAAAAAGTATTAAAAAGTAATAAACGTCATCTGACGAGGTATTAATTTTAAAAACCCTACACAACTATATTTTTCTCGTTCTATCGGCTAAAAAAATTGTGAATTTCTTTTCAAATGTTATGTTCAAGTAGGACCTAGCTAAAACAATGACGTCATATCGTCGGTCAGTGTGCGTTCGCACCTACAGCTGTCTGAGGCGAGGCTTTTTGTCATGTCTGTAAAAAGAAACAGGAAGGAGGAACGCGGCTTGATCCTCCGACATTTAAAAAGAAAAGAACCTAAACAATTATTTGTTCGCTCGAAATTATACCAAAGGTGTGTCTCAGTCTATGATTTTCTTAATAACTGCACTTTAATGGTCAAATTAGCTGCATTTTGCCGCGGTGGTGCAGCTGGATTGACGGTTCCAAGCAGAGAGCAGAATGGAGGTGGGGAGAGTATGGCAGGCCGATTGAGTCATTAAGAACTGGTGAAGATTCTCAGTCATCCAGGACATGGTAAATTCTAAAAAGTGCAAGAAAAACAAAACAAAGTATAGTATAATAGTATAATAAATAGTATAATAAATAAAGTCCAGTTGTTTTTGTCTTGAACTTTTTTTAATTTGTCATTATATGCACGTTTTCCTATTACATGATACAACAGCATGCCATACTACTATTACTACCGGTACTCTGGGGCCATCAAGTACTGCTGTTTTTTTGTTTTGTTTTGTTTTTTCCAGTCAGAATGAATGGAAACAGTCATCTCAGTCAAAAAATGGTTTATAAAAATGGGAAAAAAATCCATAAATATGTCACTTCGGCCTATAAGTCGCAAGGCATGTAAATTATGCAAAAAACTGCGACTTACAGGATATGGTAGTTATTATTTTTCTCCCTCTCTTTTTGAATTGTGCACGTGTTCAGTGTTTACGAAATTTTAATTACCCGGTAAACTGTTCTCTCTTCAAGTTTACGTTTTTTCATTTGCCATTAGAGATATGCTGTGTGTGGGAACAATTAAATAACTTTTTGTCTTGGGTTAGATTTAAATAACAAATAGGTCAGTGCTTTTATTGAGGCAAGAAGCAACTTGATGTGTCAAGTAATTGTTCTAAAACTACATTTACTACCAACATTTAGGAAGAAAATCACAGTACCGGTAATCTATCACTTTACAATTAGTTGCTCTGAACTGAAGTACAAGAGGTTGCCGCTACGGTTGCAGCTCAGTGTCGTGATGGTATTAAAAAATATTGTGATGGTATTAAAAGGTATTAAATTTAACTCAAGAATTTCTGTATATACCCTGATAAAGTCACGGAGGAATCCGTTGTGTGTTTTTGTTCACTTGAGGTCAGATGAACTCAGAACCTGGTAAAGACCGGACCAGTTTTCGTTGGGGGCGGGACTTCCTTTGGGTCGCTGACGTTCTCCTCGTCTTCCTCCTCAGGTCACGACTGCTCTCTGCGCCTGTGGAACCTGGACAGTAAGACGTGCGTCCAGGAGATAACGGCTCATCGTAAGAAGAGCGAGGAGGCCATCTACGACGTGGCCTTCCACCCCTCCAAGGCGTACATCGCCTCAGCTGGGGCCGACGCCCTCGCCCGGGTCTACGTGTAGAGGAGGAGGGAAAGGAAGCAGACGACTGCAGGCCGAGAGACGGAGCTGCAGATCGGGCCGGTCCGGTCACACGCAGGCAGGACTCTGGTCTGTCCAGGTTCAACACAAACGACTGGAGGGGGCGGAGTCTGTCAGAAGACTGAAAACACGTGAGCGGGCGGTGCACGTTCCTGACTGAAGCTGCAGCTGTGAAGGCAGTCTGCACTGGCCAAACTTTAGTTCGCCTCCCACCGCGTCCGATTCAACGTTAGTGCAATCTCCTGATCCAGACGAGAGAATTCACGCCGCTTAAAGAAAAACTCCCCCGAGATCTTTTTCCGTTGACGCACGTTTCACTACAGCTCACCTCGTTAATCATTTCAGACGTGCTGCTCGCTGCTTCAGTAGCCGCTTTTCACTACAACTTTTTTATCCAGCGCCAAGTTTAAAACTAAACGATGACTCTAAAAGGCAGACGCTCGTTGGACTACATGTTTTTACACCAGTCGAGGCGTTTCGCTCGATGCATGTTTTCATCAGTAATTTACTGTGTTCTGTTGGAAAAGGCTGCTGCTCTCAGGTTTACACAGTTCAAGTGAAAACTGGGTTTCTGCAGCTGAACGAGCAGTTTCTAGTGCGTCTGTTTGTTTGTTTTTCAATGCTGGCTGTAAAGACCGAGTCCAAATGGGTCAGTTTGAACATCTTTGTTCTTTCTTTCTACAGAAATAAGTTCAGAAAGTTAAACAAGCACATCGCCCGCCGCCTTCGGTGCCAAAGTTTTAAATAAATATCTCACATGAGCCTTTAGCGCTCAGAGGACGGGTGTAGGTGGCTCTCAGCTACTACCGCCCCAAATTCTAGCTCAATATCTGTAAAAATGACTGAATTTCAGCCTTTTAAAAAAAACTTTTGCATTTTCCAATGTTGATTAAGTTGTGGCGGCCATCTTGAATCAAGTTGTCTACAGTTGTAGACACACAGTGATTCTGACCACTTGTGCATGAGATATTTTGCTAACAATCACAGGAACACGTGATTACATGAGCGCCTGTCTGTCCAGGTGATGATTAAAACCAGTGAGGTTGAAGCTGGCAGAACTCGCTCGTTGTTTTTATCTCTTCAAAACGACATTCATTCAGACTTTAGGTTTTAAAACGTTTAACCGAGTCTTGATTTGACTTTAGCTGAGTTTAAATTCACTCCATGGACTGAAAAGGAACAGTTCAACCATTTTAAAGTGGAGTCCTGTGTCACCTCTTGTGGATGGCTCTTTGAACACCTCAGCTCGGAGAAATGGGTTCATTCTGACCATACTGATGAGCTAACGGCTAATCTGAACGCAGCCGAGACCAAAGTGGGTCGCTCTGGTGTTAAATAAAAACCTCCCGCTTTTAACACTTATAGCAATTTATGCTGACTTTATTGCATCACCCTCCTTTCCTCACAGTTTTCATCCTTGAACTCAACGTTTACAGCAGCTAGCTGTAGCACCTTTCATAAAAGCTCTGCTAAATAAACTGTATAACAAAATCTGAGGTGTAAAACGTTAAATCATAGTTTTTGTACAAACTTTGGTGAAGTTGTGACGCTTCAGCAGCCTCAGTGGTCTGAATCGACGACTGCTGCCTGAAAACAGCCCCAAAAGTCTTATATCGGTTCCTATGAACACTTGTTGCACTTCGTTATATCCTACATTACAATTATTTCAAGCAAAAGTGCTACAGCTAGCTGCTGCTAGTTATGCTGGAAAACAACAGTGTTCTGGGAAACTTGACAGCGGTATTAAAGTTTGTAACACAAACACAAAAACAGTTGTGAACAATCAGTCCTGCCAGATTTAAACTGTTGAACTAAAAATCCATCTACAGCAGGTAAGATGGTCTTTACTTTTACACAAAACCCTACCTTAAATAGACTGTAATTGTGTTTTTACAGGGTTTAATATTGATTAAGCAACTAAACCAGTTTAGCAGAAATACTCGGGCATGGATACATCTATTGGGACCCTTTCGCAACAACAACATAAATAAAATGAGCCAGAAAGCTCCAGTTTTGTCCCGTCAGTCCCAGAATCCTTGGTTCTCGTATTTTAGTGACCTCATCTCTGGTTCATTTTGAGCGGTTGTCTCCAGCTCCATTAACCTTTTACTGTTTATTAATCTTGTCAGCTGTGTTCAGAGGAACATGACGCTGTTTCAGCTTTAAGCTGGACATCAGTGACCTTCTCTCTGCGCTCCTCTCGGAGCTCTTTGTTTTCTGAGCATCATGTTCAGAGTTGTGAACACAACCAAACCAAACTACTCTGCGGCTGTTCATTCCCTTTAAACAGTCTAAATCTAGCCGTGCTACTAAAACACGTCTTTGTAAAATAATCAACAAATTGTCCGTACTGACTGAAGCGTTCAGCTTTTGACCGAATCGCGTTTCACAGGAAGTGAAGCCTCGTTTCAATGAGCCGGAGGGGTTCAAACTAATTTATCCACATTTTGTCTCTTTCGTCACACACAGAAAGTCTGGACTCGGCTCAGTCGCTTCACTCTGATTGAACTCAAATCTGTTTTTATCAAATGTATTTAGTTCAAAGTGCTTGTCATCAGAACCATGATCCATCCGAATGTTGTTAAACTCTAAAACCTGAGGGGGACTTTTCCTTTAACACCGTAGAAATTACCGTCTGGATTCAGCTGAATATCTGAGTTTTAACTCTTGTTATTTAAAAAAAAGTCAGATTCTGTGTTTCTGAGGAGATTTGAGCTGATTGGACGTTGGCCAATCAGAGCTCCTCGTTATGTAACGAGGGGAAGAGTCAGGCATTTATAGCTCTGCTTTAGTTTCTTATTTTTGTTTGTGTGGAATAAATCTAGTTTTTATAACCCGTTTTTATAAAAATCCTTCTTACCGGGAATGAGGAAGATCCTGGTGGATCTCGGTGGTTTCCATCACAACGCTCGCATATCTTCTGTTTATCGCCACACACCAACTCTTTTCTGCTCTGATGTGAAGATTTAAAAAAAAAAAACGGGAGTGGAGCTGCTGCTGACGCTCGGAGAAACAAACTGAACGTCTGTTGTTGTTTTTATTCATGTTCTATATGTGTTTAAAAGTTCACGATACATTTTATACAAACAAAAATGTCCGAATCTACATTTCAGAATACAGTAATTGGATTAAATTATGTTTAACAAAAATAATAATTACAACAGATGTGTTTGCTCAGCCTGGCTACGTCACAGATAAAGACCACAAAGTAAGTCAAGAATTATCAATTAGAAGTAAACATTACATTCAAATGAGTTACTAATTATTTTCAAATCGTCAAATTCAAACATTATTAAAATAATGAACATTTCTAAAAGTTAAAAACATGAAGGTTTTAGTGTTTTTACATCACCGCACTAAATTGTATAAATTTAACTACACAAACTGGTGCGTCTTCTTTTTAAAGGGATATTTTGAACATTTTGAAGTGTGGCTCTGTCTGAACGTTAATATCCCAGCTGTTGTAAAAGCTTTTTGAATGACTTTAATTCTGACAGGAAGGATGAGCTAACGGCTAGTCTGAACTCGGCAACCTTAAAACGGCTGCTTTATAGAAAAATGCAGCTGTTTCCATCTAAACCATTTTGTTGCGGTTTACGTTACAACGTTTATTCTGACTGAAATGTTCCTGCAGGAAGAGGTGATACAGCTAGCTGCTGCTGCTATCAGCACCTGTATCTACTACAGAGTTTTCATAAATCAACAGTGTAATGTGAAATTGACAGTGGTGTAACTGTTGGTGTTTTAAAGAACTGTTGTGACTTTTTGCAGTTTTGAGAGCTTTAGGACGGCAGCGGTCCACTTTGGATTTGGCTGTGTTCAGACTAGCTGTTAGCTCGTCGGTACTGTCAGAATGAAACCTTTTATCCAACTGAAGTCATTCAAAGAGGTATCTGCAACAGGTAAGATATTGATTCTTCATAACTATCCACAAAGCCTCTCTTCAAAATGGCTTTAAGTTGTTGTAAACGTGTAACCACGTGTTACAAAATCCAACATGGCTCCTTGAAATGCTCAAGTCCTTTCTGGCTCAGAGATGGAAACGGCATGGAGTGTGGTTCCTGAACGCAGCTCAGACGGCAGCAGGTTTCAGGTCCGAGGCTCGGAGAGGAGCTTCTTGTCCTCCTCCCCATCGCTCCCCACTTTTGACTCCTCTTTATGCAGCAGGAGTTTGGTTTTTGACCTCACACAGACGCGTTTTTGTATCAAGAAGCGACACGTTTGAGCTCCGGGAGTCCATTATCTCACGAGGAAAACAACCTCCTTGTTTTGGTTTGACCCACCCTTTTATTTTGAATGTTCATTTTTATTTTTGTTGTTGCTTGAACGGTTTGTAACTCGAGTGTCTTCCGCTTGATTTCTGTATCCGAACAAAAAACGTTTCATTTTCAGCAACACTGACGATTTATTTTTATTACTTTTTAAATCTACAGCACTTCTGTTAGTGTACTGCATGATTAATCCAATAAGAGTATTTTTTCTAGTCTTCCCATAAAAAACAAACAAAAAAAATGTTCTGTCAAATTTGCAAGTTTAGATTTTTGTTAGTCTTATTTTTTATAAAGTCAGAAATTTTTAAAGACTGTACCACAAAGAATACAGCTGTTGTTGAAATGTACATAAAATGTCTATAATAACTATTAAATGGTGTACTTGTACAGTCTGACACTCTTTTTTTTCTTTATTTTATTTAGTAAAACTTATTTTCCAATCATTTTCAACCACCTGCAGGATTTTATCAAGACTCGTGAAGTTCAGCTCAGGACTGAAGGGGTTAAAAAATTGCTGTCAAGTCCAGCATGGTGGAATGGCAAAGGGTGGAGCACTAATCCATTAATCCATTTCTAAATCTAAACTGAGTCTGAATAAATGTAAAAGATACAACAGTGATAAACAGGAAGCACCACATGTTCATCTGTTTTTTTCATTCAACTTTTATTTAGTCAGGTTAATCTCATTGAGCCTCGAGGACTCATTTACAAGAGCGGCCTGTCTACAAACTAAAGAATGATGACAACAGCAGCAGTAGGATTTCCTTAAACAATCAACAATAGACAAACATAAGAGAGAAATACAGATTTTTTTAACAAGTTAAAACAAAGATATTGAAGTAGCAAAAACAGACAGATTATGTAGAAAATCAAAAACAGGAACATGACTGCATTGGTTTTTGCCAGGATTCCAACAGATTATTAAAGTGTCTGTGACATCATCTTCTTTGCATAAAATGTTAAAAGATATATGTCTTTTATCATTCAACTATGTTCATTTTTGCAAACAAAATGATAAATTAATGAAAAAGCCTTTAAAACTGAGTTTAAAATTAAAAACCGTGTTTCTTCACGGGACGTCCGACTACACGCGAATGCAACATCTGTGATGTAGGAGGATGAACCTCAGTCTGCATCTGCCATGAAAACGCATACACATTCTCTGCCAGATCGCCTTTTTTTTGTATAATGCTGTTCGTTGTGTCGCATTTGAGTGTTCTAATATCATCAGTGAACAAGTGAGCCTTTTCACTTTCCCAAAAGATGTAATACTTCGTCAAGAATGGAATAAATAAAGCTGCCCCCCCCTCTCGGAGCTCCCTCGCTTCCTGAACAGGTAAGACTAAAAACATACGGGTGCAAATTAGAAATTAGAACCTGCTGTTTCTGCTCATCTAACTTCCTGCTTCCCAAACTGAAGACAAATAGCTCAGATCTTAACTTAGATTGATAATTTTGTCGTTTTATTTCTTGTCCGCCATGAATATGTAAAAGGGGTGTTCTGAAGACGTTCATCCTCCTACGTCACAGATGTTGCATTCGCGTGTAGTCGGACGTCCCGTGAAGAAACACGGTTTTTAATTTTAGACTCACTTTGAAAGGAATTTTATGCAAAGAAGGAAGATGATGTCACAGACAAAACCATTTAGAGGTCAAGGCAGAGAGCTTCAGATCTTTTTGTAAGATATTCCAGGAAGCAGAATAGGAGAAGGCCCTTTGGCCAAGTTATAATAATAATAATGAATTTAATTTATAACGCACTTTTCATTAGTGAAAATCTCAAAGTGCTACACACATTCATACACCGGTAAAGGCAGACTACCATGCAAGGCGCTTTCCAGTCCTACAAGTTCAGTCCTCACTGACGGAACACTGCAAGTACCGTAATCATGTCCTGGGAGCGCACGCTGTAGCTGCAATCATGCAAAGACATTAAGGCAGCAGACCAAGAAGTGATTTAAAGATGAAAATGTACCAGTGGAAGAGTCTGCGTGAGGTTAATGATGTCCAGTTAACCAGTGAATACAGGGTGCAGTGGTGGGTACGATAATCACAGCCAGTTATGAATCAAAGGTATATTAAATCTTATGGTAGTTACATGTTGCAAGTGTAGTCACAATTTAACTTGTATTATTAACTGTAGTTACCAAACTTTAAAAGCTTCAACTGTTCCTGGTTCCATAACCCTCTGTTTTCAGAGGAGATATTTTCAGGGAGGGGACACGGCCCCCTCCCCTGCCCACTCCAGTGGGTTCAGTTTTGATGATCCAGGTGCAGCAGGCAGGACTTGAACCAGTTACTGCGCACGTATATGAATACATGCCATATGAACGCGAACAATCCCACCACACCACCAGCACCTTTCACACTCATAACAATTCTCCGTGCGCATTTATCTTTTAGTTTTGCTGTTTTGACTTCAAAATTATTCAGTGGTAAGATTTGAACCCACAAACTTCAGATCTAAAGGCAGCAGTCTACCACACTGAACCACCAGAGCAGAGTGTTTCAGTCAGAATCTTAGAAATTTATAAAGATCCTTGTCACTCACACCAACATTTACATCAGTGAGCTTCACCACCTTCACCGTTACAGCCATGCTGTTTGTTAGTCTGTTAGTTCAACCTGGGTTACATTTCCTTGTGGGAGAAGCAATCATACTGTTCACGTAAAATATTTGATAATGTTCATATAGAAACAATTTCTGAATGTTGCTCATACTGCGTTAATGCTGCATGTTTGTCTGTTGACCCTACAACTGGGTTAGGTAGTAGACTTAGCCCATTACTGGAGTTTTAATTAGGTATTAAGCTATTAATAAACATGATGGGTGATGATCATATTGCTTTATGCTAGGCCATTACTAAGAAGGAGTGATTATTAATATCGTAAAATATTGGCTAGTGATTGTTTTCCCCTAAAACTTAACTTAGGCTACACTGCATTTCTTGGACTGTGACTAGGACTCATGAGAAGTACTCTATTCACACAAGGAGAGCTGTTGGTCAGGTTACTTCTTGTTGTGCCATTAGTTCTAAAATAGTTGTTTAATCAAGTGTTTACTTGTGTAGGTAAAAATAGATGTTTAACAACCAGTTAAAATACACCAGAATGCAGGAAATGGCATCTACTTTATTCAAAATTTTCTGGGGCAGGACCCCCAGGCCAGACCCCACCATATTACGGACGTTTCTGAAACCAATGACCAAACAAATGTTACAGAGCAGGACCCTCACCCAGACCAAAGCAGGAATCTCACATTGTCTTTTTCATTTGAAGTGGGCCAGATCACTTATATTAAAGTAAACTAATGGAAATTGCTTCTGTAATTTGATTCTGTTTAACTTGCTACAATCCCAGGTTTTGAACAGGTGTGATACTGGTGTGTGACCACAGCGTGCACATCTGATGTTACTCACAGTGGTCCTCAGTGCACTCAGGTAGCTTGTGTGTTTGCCCAGACACATGAAAAATTAGAGGAAACATTGCTGCTGACTGAGGCCTCTGTCATTTTGACCCAAGGGCAGCAGGAGGGTTCAATGGAAAGAAAACTCTTGCAAAAGTAGGTAACTGTTTTTAAAACCAATGTGGGTGAAAAAATGAGAAGAAACAGCAAATAATTTTATATATTCACAAAGTGGAACAGCTTCTCCGTGTAAGCTGTGGTAAAGTTGCAGTTTTGACATTAACATTTCTCAATAATTGACAGAAAAATAAAAAATTAAGGAACAATCTTTGGTTTCAGTCAAATGCACTGCAGATTTCTGAAGTTCTCTGAAGCCAAAGATGGTGGATGGAGCCAGAACTTGGAAAATAAGACTTGTCGTTTCTGTAGGTTTTTTCCTCTACCCAGAAACCACCTCACTGTGGTCTTCTCTGTACACCCAATAAACTATTTGAAAAACCGTAATCAAACTGCGCTCACTTCTCTTTTTATCTTAACAAGGTAAACGTTCAGATTAATTCTGAAATAATGCAGATTTTATTGTTTGTCATCCACCAGATGAAGCTGCTGTTTTTACGAACACAAACTTGCAAAAAAAAGGGTTTACAAGCAACTTCTTTTTTTATTGAGACACAAAACTATAAATAAAAACATGTGCTGTTTTACAAAGTTAAAGCCTGGGACGTGTAGATTAAAGCTACAAAATACAAATCTTTGAGTCACTAACATGATGTTACATATGAACAAATTAATAACTGAATATTACAAGAGAATGTTCAGGTGTTTCTTCTTTGATTAAAAAAAATCAGGTGTTAAATACAATTTTTGTCAAATACTAGTAATCAGTAACTTTTATTGCTGCGGAAACTGAAAGCAAAAATACAATAGAATCTTTGAATCACAATTAAACGTAAAATCACACAAAGAGAAGTTGGTACAATAAACAACGTCACCATTTGCAACACTAAAGTTACAATCTATGTCAGCAAAAACATTTAATATTTTTAAATTAAGTGAAACAATCAAGTTCTTTTTTTAAACAAATTACTTTTGGACAGCTGAAACAAAAGTCTAGAATATTTCCAGATTTATTTAATCTGAATTTAATTAACAAAATATATAATTTGTCTTTACATATAGAATAAATCCTTTTTTTTCTTAATTCAATTAAAATTACATTTTGCAGCTGGGCTTTTACACATGCTTCCAAAAAAATGCAAAAAAGTACAGTACTTTGTTTCTAAATTTAAATTAGGATTATTACAGAATAATAAACACGTTGAGATTTAAAGAAAAAACATTATAGTCGTCAGACTTTAAACTTTAGAAAAATGATTTTAAAGTTGTTTTTAAAACATTCACGCTGCTTTGACGCAACAAAAAGGCTAAAAATAAAAAATGTAGTTTAAGAT
This sequence comes from Garcialebias charrua, assembly GCA_038048925.1. NCBI lineage: Eukaryota > Metazoa > Chordata > Actinopteri > Cyprinodontiformes > Rivulidae > Garcialebias > Garcialebias charrua. The sequence goes on along the minus strand of JBBPBX010024138.1, from coordinate 7,870 downwards.
CTTTGGTTTTCTTCCACTTGACTCATTTAAAAACACAAACGTCCATCACGAGCCACAGAATGATCTGAAGTTGTACTTTTACAAAACGTTCAGTTTGATCATTTTCAAACTAATGTATTTGAGCTAAATATGTTGTAAACAAAAGCTCCAACGTTTAAGAGACTCGCCCGTTTGTGTCTCAGTTGTTCTCGGTGAAGTCTCGGCAGATCCCTCGGACCAGCGGCTGGATGAACTCCGTCAGCCCCGTGAACTCTCTGGTGAAGAAGGTGTGCTCGTCCTTCGGCTCCGATGACATCGCCGTCAGGTCGCCCATGGGCGCCCAGGCCACGCCCACCGAGAAGATGGTGACGCCTGATGGTGGACAGCAGAAACGGGTGAAATTAGCAGTGGGTTCAAGCGAAGAAAATCCACTGCGGCTTGCACACGCCTTCAAAATAAAAGCATGCGTAGTTTAACACACCTTGCGACTGCGCCGCCATCGCTGGGCTCCGAACGTCGTCGTACGATTGGCCGTCTGTCACCACAATCAAGAAATTGTGACCCAGTTCTCTTTGTCTGCAAACATCAAAAAGTAGATTTTACTCTAGGATCATTTAAGAATCTTTGATTTTGTCAGGCCTGTGCTGATATCATACAAAATATAAACCTTGAACCTGAAGACAAAGCTCTGAACACTCGAGTGCAGATACAGTACGTAAAAAAAAGAACATACTCTCTTATTCTTTAAACTGTGACACGCAGGAAGTGGCGCCAAAATATAATTATTCATAACCTCTGTGAATCAAACACACACGGTGACTTTTGTTGCAACTACTCAGAGTACCATAGTCCCTCGCTACTTTGCGGTTCGACCTACGCGGACTCTCTTTCGCGATTTTTCAAATTAAGATTGTGCATGTGAACAAAAAAAAAAAGTACACGACACACGATTGTCCACTTTAATATTACTCGTGATTGGGATGGTACGAGATACTGAACAGTAAAAAGTTCATGAAAAATAAAATACTTAGGACAGGCGCAATCATTTTGTAGTTTTCCCTCTCAAATCCCACTCATAACGACTACATTTCCCAGAAGCCTCATTGCCCTCTGCTGAAATACTAGAGGGAAAGTTTTGATCTGATCAGAAAAAGTTTGGTCCTTATTCGTACAGGGAATTGGGCGCCCAGCGGATGCAGAAAGCTGCACGGAACCAACGGGAACCGGACCAGAACCGGACCAGAACCTGACCTCCAGACTCATCGGTGAATCCGAGAGCTGCTAGCCAGCCCACGAGGACCTCCGAGCAGGGAGGTGCTGCCGTAGGTCTCTCCTCTGGAGCCCACCGCCAGTACCTGGAGCCAGAGAGCCGACCAGAACCAGCAGGTTCATTTTAAAACTCTTGTTTGTGTTTAAGGTTTTAAACAGTCTTGCTCCAGTAAATTTAACAGAGCTTCTCCACCGCTACACTCCCACTCGGTCACTCGGGTCCGCTGACCAGCTGCTCCTGGTCATTCCCAAGTGCAAGCAGAAGCTTAGGAGACAGGGCCTTCTCTGTTAGTGGCCCTAAGTTATGAAACACTCTGCCTTTGCACGTTTGACAGGCCCCCTCACTGTCCATGTTTAAAACTGTCTGAAAACTCATTTCCACTCATCGGCCTTCAACCCAACTGAGACTTGATTTTACTTCATTTTTATTAGTATTGATTTTATCCGTTTAACTCGTCGCTTTATTGTGTTTTAAGCTGAGTTTTTCATTCACTGTGTGCTTTGCTTTGTCACTTTATTTTTATGCTTTCTTATTTATTATTGATGTTCAGCACTTTGTTTCAGCTGCGACTGGTGTTAATGCAATTTATAAATAAAGTTGTTGATGATGATGATGATGATGATGATGATGAGGGTAGGACCGCTGAAACGGAACCGAGCCGCTGCTGTTCTGCAGAGCTGGTGAGTAAAATTTAGCAGATACATTTATGTATGTTGTTAAAATGACATAGGTTTAAGAGTTTAGAACAGGGGTGCTTATTACGTAGATCGCAATCAACTGGTAGATCTCTGAGGTAGTACTGGTAGATCGCAGCATGACAAAAAATTTTGTCTGTTCAGTGCCCTGAGATTACTTCTTTTGTGAATTGACGCTATATAAATAAACTGAATTGAATCTTAGAACATCTTTACTCAGCAAACACAACAGTTTAGGTCAAAATACTATAATTTTAAAGCCACAGTACTGTACTATAGTTCATAATTTCTTATCTGGCAACCTGACTGACATGAAAACTACAGCATTTTTCATGTAAACCAGCTTATTTTTTGTTTATTACCCCCAATAAACATTGAAAAATCACTAATGTTTCCACAGGTTGTTTTCGTGTAAACGGGGCCTTATAGTAGGTAGATCACTTTGACTTGATCATTTAAAAAATAGCTCGCATGCTGAAAAAGTCTGAACACCCCTGGTTTAGAACATTGCAAGAGTGTGGAAAGGGTTCTAAAACCTTAATATATATAAATACTAAAATAAATATAACATCACTACTTCGTGGATTTTCACTCATTGTGTGTGTGTGTGTG
>JBBPBX010024137.1:29884-39921 GCA_038048925.1 Garcialebias charrua | reverse complement strand
ATATTAGTCTTGTCAAGAAATAAATAGCACATAGTCTTGTCATGAAATAAATACCATATTAGTCTTGTCAAGAAATAAATACCATATTAGACTTGTCAACAAATAAATACCATATTAGACTTGTCAACAAATAAATAGCACATAGTCTTGTCATGAAATAAATACCATATTAGTCTTGTCAAGAAATAAATACCATATTAGACTTGTCAACAAATAAATAGCACATAGTCTTGTCATGAAATAAATACCATATTAGTCTTGTCAAGAAATAAATACCATATTAGACTTGTCAACAAATAAATACCATATTAGACTTGTCAACAAATAAATAGCACATAGTCTTGTCAATAAATAAATACCACACTAGTTTTGTCAATAAATAAATACCACAATAGTCTTGTCAATAAATAAATACCACAATATTCTTGTCAACAAATAAATAAATTAGACTTGACAACAAACAAATACCACATAGTCTTGTCAAGAAATAAATACCACATTAGTCTTGTCAACAAATAAATACTATGTTAGACTTGTCAACAAATACATACCACATAGTCTTGTCAAGAAATAAATAACATATTAGTCTTGTCAACAAATAAATACCATATTAGTCTTGTCAACAAATAAATACCACATAATATTGTCATGAAATAAATACCATATTAGTCTCGTCAATAAATAAATACCATATTAGACTTGTCAACAAATAAATACCATATTAGTCTTGTCAACAAATAAATACCAAACTAGTTTTGTCAATAAATAAATACCACAATAGTCTTGTCAATAAATAAATACCACACTAGTTTTGTCAATAAATAAATACCACAATAGTCTTGTCAATAAATAAATACCACAATATTCTTGTCAACAAATAAATAAATTAGACTTGACAACAAATAAATACCACATAGTCTTGTCAAGAAATAAATACCACATTAGTCTTGTCAACAAATAAATACCATATTAGACTTGTCAACAAATAAATACCACATAGTCTTGTCAAGAAATAAATAACATATTAGTCTTGTCAACAAATAAATACCATATTAGTCTTGTCAACAAATAAATACCACATAATCTTGTCATGAAATAAATACCATATTAGTCTCGTCAATAAATAAATACCATATTAGACTTGTCAACAAATAAATACCACATAGTCTTGTCAAGAAATAAATACCATATTAGTCTTGTCAACAAATAAATACCATATTAGTCTTGTCAACAAATAAATACCACATAGTCTTGTCAAGAAATAAATACCATATTAGTCTTGTCAACAAATAAATACCATATTAGTCTTGTCAACAAATAAATACCACATAGTCTTGTCAAGAAATAAATACCATATTAGTCTTGTCAACAAATAAATACCATATTAGTCTTGTCAACAAATAAATACCACATAGTCTTGTCAACAAATAAATACCATATTAGTCTTGTCAACAAATAAATACCACATAGTCTTGTCATGAAATAAATACCATATTAGTCTTGTCAATAAATAAATACCTCAGTAGTCTTGTCAACAAATAAATACCACATTAGTCTTGTCAAGAAATAAATACCATATTAGACTTGACAACAAATAAATACCACATAGTCTTGTCAAGAAATAAATACCACATAGTCTTGTCAAGAAATAAATACCACATTAGTCTTGTCAACAAATAAATACCATATTAGACTTGTCAACAAATAAATACCATACAGTATTAGTCTTGTCAACAAATAAATACCACATAATCTTGTCAACAAATAAATACCACAATAGTCTTGTCAAGAAATAAATACCACAATAGTCTTGTCAATAAATAAATACCACAATAGTCTTGTCAACAAATGAATACATTAGTCTTGTCAAGAAATAAATACCATATTAGACTTGTCAACAAATAAATACCATATTAGACTTGTCAACAAATAAATACCACACTAGTTTTGTCAATAAATAAATACCACAATAGTCTTGTCAAGAAATAAATACCACAATATTCTTGTCAACAACTGTATAAATTAGACTTGACAACAAATAAATACCACATAGTCTTGTCAAGAAATAAATACAATATTAGTCTTGTCAACAAATAAATACCACATAGTCTTGTCAACAAATAAATACCACATAGTCTTGTCAACAAATAAATACATTAGTCTTGTCACCAAATAAATACCACATAGTCTTGTCAACAAATAAATACCATATTAGACTTGTCAACAAATAAATACCACACTAGTTTTGTCAATAAATAAATACCACAAAAGTTTTGTCAATAAATAAATAACACAATATTCTTGTCAACAAATAAATAAATTAGACTTGACAACAAATAAATACCACATAGTCTTGTCAAGAAATAAATACCATTTTAGACGTGTCAACAAATAAATACCACAATAGTCTTGTCAAGAAATAAATACCATATTAGACTTGTCAACAAATAAATACCACATAGTCTTGTCAACAAATAAATACGATATTAGACTTGTCAACAAATAAATACCAAACTAGTTTTGTCAATAAATAAATACCACACTAGTTTTCTCAATAAATAAATACCACAATAGTCTTGTCAATAAATAAATACCACAATATTCTTGTCAACAAATAAATAAATTAGACTTGACAACAAATAAATACCACATAGTCTTGTCAAGAAATAAATACCACATTAGTCTTGTCAACAAATAAATACCATATTAGACTTGTCAACAAATACATACCACATAGTCTTGTCAAGAAATAAATAACATATTAGTCTTGTCAACAAATAAATACCATATTAGTCTTGTCAACAAATAAATACCACATAATCTTGTCATGAAATAAATACCATATTAGTCTCGTCAATAAATAAATACCACATTAGACTTGTCAACAAATAAATACCATATTAGTCTTGTCAACAAATATATATTAGTCTTGTCAACAAATAAATACCACATAGTCTTGTCAAGAAATAAATACCATATTAGTCTTGTCAACAAATAAATACCACATAGTCTTGTCAACAAATAAATACCATATTAGTCTTGTCAACAAATAAATACCACATAATCTTGTCATGAAATAAATACCATATTAGTCTCGTCAATAAATAAATACCACATAGTCTTGTCAAGAAATAAATACCACAGTAGTCTTGTCAGCAAATAAATACCACTAGTCCTGTCAATAAATAAATACCACATTAGCCTCATCAATAAATAAATACCTCATTAGACTTGTCAATAAATAAATGCAACATTAGTCTTGTCAATAAATAAATACATTAGCCTCATCAATAAATAAATACCACATTAGTCTTGTCAATAAATAAATACCACATTAGTCTTGTCAATAAATAAATACCACATTAGTCTAACCAATAGATAAATACCTCAGTAGTCTCGTCAACAAATAAATACCACATAGTCTTGTCAAGAAATAAATTCCATATTAGACTTGTCAACAAATAAATACCACATAGTCTTGTCAACAACAAAATACCATATTAGTCTCATCAACAAATAAATACCATATTAGACTTGTCAACCAATAAATACCACATAGTCTTTTCAAGAAATAAATACCATATTAGACTTGTCAACAAATAAATACCACATACCAGTAGTCTTGTCAACAAATAAATACCACATAGTCTTGTCAAGAAATAAATACCATAATAGACTTGTCAGAAAATAAATACCACATAGTCTTGTCATGAAATAAATACCATATTAGACTTGTCAACAAATAAATACCACATAGTCTTGTCAACAAATAAATACCATATTAGACTTGTCAACAAATAAATACCACATAGTCTTGTCAACAAATAAATACCACATAGTCTTGTCAACAAATAAATACCACATAGTCTTGTCAACAAAAAAATACGATATTAGACTTGTCAACAAATAAATACCACATAGTCTTGTCAAGAAATAAATACCACATAGTCTTGTCAACAAATAAATACCAAACTAGTTTTGTCAATAAATAAATACCACAATAGTCTTGTCAACAAATAAATACATTAGTCTTGTCAAGAAATAAATACCATATTAGACTTGTCAACAAATAAATACCACACTAGTTTTGTCAATAAGTAAAATACCACAATAGTCGTCAAGAAATAAATACCACAATATTCTTGTCAACAACTAAATAAATTAGACTTGACAACAAATAAATACCGCATAGTCTTGTCAAGAAATAAATACAATATTAGTCTTGTCAACAAATAAATACCACATAGTCTTGTCAACAAATAAATACCACATAGTCTTGTCAACAAATAAATACCATATTAGACTTGTCAACAAATAAATACCACACTAGTTTTGTCAATAAATAAATACCACAATAGTCTTGTCAATAAATAAATAACACAATATTCTTGTCAACAAATAAATAAATTAGACTTGACAACAAATAAATACCACATAGTCTTGTCAAGAAATAAATACCATATTATACTTGTCAACAAATAAATACCACAATAGTCTTGTCAAGAAATAAATACCATATTAGACTTGTCAACAAATAAATACCACATAGTCTTGTCAACAAATAAATACCACATAGTCTTGTCAACAAATAAATACGATATTAGACTTGTTAACAAATAAATACCAAACTAGTTTTGTCAATAAATAAATACCACAATAGTCTTGTCAATAAATAAATACCACACTAGTTTTGTCAATAAATAAATACCACAATAGTCTTGTCAATAAATAAATACCACAATATTCTTGTCAACAAATAAATAAATTAGACTTGACAACAAATAAATACCACATAGTCTTGTCAAGAAATAAATACCACATTAGTCTTGTCAACAAATAAATACCATATTAGACTTGTCAACAAATACATACCACATAGTCTTGTCAAGAAATAAATAACATATTAGTCTTGTCAACAAATAAATACCATATTAGTCTTGTCAACAAATAAATACCACATAATCTTGTCATGAAATAAATACCATATTAGTCTCGTGAATAAATAAATACCATATTAGACTTGTCAACAAATAAATACCACATAGTCTTGTCAAGAAATAAATACCATATTAGTCTTGTCAACAAATAAATACCATATTAGTCTTGTCAACAAATAAATACCACATAGTCTTGTCAAGAAATAAATACCATATTAGTCTTGTCAACAAATAAATACCATATTAGTCTTGTCAACAAATAAATACCACATAGTCTTGTCAAGAAATAAATACCATATTAGTCTTGTCAACAAATAAATACCATATTAGACTTGTCAACAAATAAATACCACATAGTCTTGTCAAGAAATAAATACCATATTAGTCTTGTCAACAAATAAATACCATATTAGACTTGTCAACAAATAAATACCACATAGTCTTGTCAAGAAATAAATACCATATTAGTCTTGTCAACAAATAAATACCATAGTCTTGTCAACAAATAAATACCACATAGTCTTGTCAAGAAATAAATACCATATTAGTCTTGTCAACAAATAAATACCATATTAGACTTGTCAACAAATAAATAGCACATAGTCTTGTCATGAAATAAATACCATATTAGTCTTGTCAAGAAATAAATACCATATTAGACTTGTCAACAAATAAATAGCACATAGTCTTGTCATGAAATAAATACCATATTAGTCTTGTCAAGAAATAAATACCATATTAGACTTGTCAACAAATAAATACCATATTAGACTTGTCAACAAATAAATAGCACATAGTCTTGTCAATAAATAAATACCACACTAGTTTTGTCAATAAATAAATACCACAATAGTCTTGTCAATAAATAAATACCACAATATTCTTGTCAACAAATAAATAAATTAGACTTGACAACAAACAAATACCACATAGTCTTGTCAAGAAATAAATACCACATTAGTCTTGTCAACAAATAAATACTATGTTAGACTTGTCAACAAATACATACCACATAGTCTTGTCAAGAAATAAATAACATATTAGTCTTGTCAACAAATAAATACCATATTAGTCTTGTCAACAAATAAATACCACATAATATTGTCATGAAATAAATACCATATTAGTCTCGTCAATAAATAAATACCATATTAGACTTGTCAACAAATAAATACCATATTAGTCTTGTCAACAAATAAATACCAAACTAGTTTTGTCAATAAATAAATACCACAATAGTCTTGTCAATAAATAAATACCACACTAGTTTTGTCAATAAATAAATACCACAATAGTCTTGTCAATAAATAAATACCACAATATTCTTGTCAACAAATAAATAAATTAGACTTGACAACAAATAAATACCACATAGTCTTGTCAAGAAATAAATACCACATTAGTCTTGTCAACAAATAAATACCATATTAGACTTGTCAACAAATAAATACCACATAGTCTTGTCAAGAAATAAATAACATATTAGTCTTGTCAACAAATAAATACCATATTAGTCTTGTCAACAAATATATACCACATAATCTTGTCATGAAATAAATACCATATTAGTCTCGTCAATAAATAAATACCATATTAGACTTGTCAACAAATAAATACCACATAGTCTTGTCAAGAAATAAATACCATATTAGTCTTGTCAACAAATAAATATTAGTCTTGTCAACAAATAAATACCACATAGTCTTGTCAAGAAATAAATACCACATAGTCTACAAATAAATACCATATTAGACTTGTCAACAAATAAATAGCACATAGTCTTGTCAAGAAATAAATACCATATTAGTCTTGTCAACAAATAAATACCATATTAGACTTGTCAACAAATAAATACCACATAGTCTTGTCATGAAATAAATACCATAATAGACTTGTCAACAAATAAATAGCACATAGTCTTGTCAATAAATAAATACCACACTAGTTTTGTCAATAAATAAATACCACAATAGTCTTGTCAATAAATAAATACCACAATATTCTTGTCAACAAATAAATAAATTAGACTTGACAACAAACAAATACCACATAGTCTTGTCAAGAAATAAATACCACATTAGTCTTGTCAACAAATAAATACTATGTTAGACTTGTCAAAAAATACATACCACATAGTCTTGTCAAGAAATAAATAACATATTAGTCTTGTCAACAAATAAATACCATATTAGTCTTGTCAACAAATAAATACCACATAATATTGTCATGAAATAAATACCATATTAGTCTCGTCAATAAATAAATACCATATTAGACTTGTCAACAAATAAATACCACATAGTCTTGTCAAGAAATGAATACCATATTAGTCTTGTCAACAAATAAATACCATATTAGTCTTGTCAACAAATAAATACCAAACTAGTTTTGTCAATAAATAAATACCACAATAGTCTTGTCAATAAATAAATACCACACTAGTTTTGTCAATAAATAAATACCACAATAGTCTTGTCAATAAATAAATACCACAATATTCTTGTCAACAAATAAATAAATTAGACTTGACAACAAATAAATACCACATAGTCTTGTCAAGAAATAAATACCACATTAGTCTTGTCAACAAATAAATACCATATTAGACTTGTCAACAAATAAATACCACATAGTCTTGTCAAGAAATAAATAACATATTAGTCTTGTCAAGAAATAAATAACATATTAGTCTTGTCAAGAAATAAATACCACATTAGTCTTGTCAAGAAATAAATAACATATTAGTCTTATCAAGAAATAAATAACATATTAGTCTTGTCAAGAAATAAATACCATATTAGTCTTGTCAACAAATAAATACCATATTAGACTTGTCAACAAATAAATACCATATTAGTCTTGTCAACAAATAAATACCAAACTAGTTTTGTCAATAAATAAATACCACAATAGTCTTGTCAATAAATAAATACCACACTAGTTTTGTCAATAAATAAATACCACAATAGTCTTGTCAATAAATAAATACCACAATATTCTTGTCAACAAATAAATAAATTAGACTTGACAACAAATAAATACCACATAGTCTTGTCAAGAAATAAATACCACATTAGTCTTGTCAACAAATAAATACCATATTAGACTTGTCAACAAATAAATACCACATAGTCTTGTCAAGAAATAAATAACATATTAGTCTTGTCAACAAATAAATACCATATTAGTCTTGTCAACAAATATATACCACATAATCTTGTCATGAAATAAATACCATATTAGTCTCGTCAATAAATAAATACCATATTAGACTTGTCAACAAATAAATACCACATAGTCTTGTCAAGAAATAAATACCATATTAGTCTTGTCAACAAATAAATATTAGTCTTGTCAACAAATAAATACCACATAGTCTTGTCAAGAAATAAATACCACATAGTCTACAAATAAATACCATATTAGACTTGTCAACAAATAAATAGCACATAGTCTTGTCAAGAAATAAATACCATATTAGTCTTGTCAACAAATAAATACCATATTAGACTTGTCAACAAATAAATACCACATAGTCTTGTCATGAAATAAATACCATAATAGACTTGTCAACAAATAAATAGCACATAGTCTTGTCAACAAATAAATAGCACATAGTCTTGTCAATAAATAAATACCACACTAGTTTTGTCAATAAATAAATACCACAATAGTCTTGTCAATAAATAAATACCACAATATTCTTGTCAACAAATAAATAAATTAGACTTGACAACAAACAAATACCACATAGTCTTGTCAAGAAATAAATACCACATTAGTCTTGTCAACAAATAAATACTATGTTAGACTTGTCAACAAATACATACCACATAGTCTTGTCAAGAAATAAATAACATATTAGTCTTGTCAAGAAATAAATACCATATTAGTCTTGTCAACAAATAAATACCACATAATATTGTCATGAAATAAATACCATATTAGTCTCGTCAATAAATAAATACCATATTAGACTTGTCAACAAATAAATACCACATAGTCTTGTCAAGAAATGAATACCATATTAGTCTTGTCAACAAATAAATACCATATTAGTCTTGTCAACAAATAAATACCAAACTAGTTTTGTCAATAAATAAATACCACAATAGTCTTGTCAATAAATAAATACCACACTAGTTTTGTCAATAAATAAATACCACAATAGTCTTGTCAATAAATAAATACCACAATATTCTTGTCAACAAATAAATAAATTAGACTTGACAACAAATAAATACCACATAGTCTTGTCAAGAAATAAATACCACATTAGTCTTGTCAACAAATAAATACCATATTAGACTTGTCAACAAATAAATACCACATAGTCTTGTCAAGAAATAAATAACATATTAGTCTTGTCAACAAATAAATACCATATTAGTCTTGTCAACAAATATATACCACATAATCTTGTCATGAAATAAATACCATATTAGTCTTGTCAACAAATAAATACCATATTAGACTTGTCAACAAATAAATACCACATAGTCTTGTCATGAAATAAATACCATAATAGACTTGTCAACAAATAAATAGCACATAGTCTTGTCAACAAATAAATAGCACATAGTCTTGTCAATAAATAAATACCACACTAGTTTTGTCAATAAATAAATACCACAATAGTCTTGTCAATAAATAAATACCACAATATTCTTGTCAACAAATAAATAAATTAGACTTGACAACAAACAAATACCACATAGTCTTGTCAAGAAATAAATACCACATTAGTCTTGTCAACAAATAAATACTATGTTAGACTTGTCAACAAATACATACCACATAGTCTTGTCAAGAAATAAATAACATATTAGTCTTGTCAAGAAATAAATACCATATTAGTCTTGTCAACAAATAAATACCACATAATATTGTCATGAAATAAATACCATATTAGTCTCGTCAATAAATAAATACCATATTAGACTTGTCAACAAATAAATACCACATAGTCTTGTCAAGAAATGAATACCATATTAGTCTTGTCAACAAATAAATACCATATTAGTCTTGTCAACAAATAAATACCAAACTAGTTTTGTCAATAAATAAATACCACAATAGTCTTGTCAATAAATAAATACC
>JBBPBX010024137.1:0-29719 GCA_038048925.1 Garcialebias charrua | reverse complement strand
TCAGTAGTCTTGTCAACAAATAAATACCACATTAGTCTTGTCAAGAAATAAATACCATATTAGACTTGTCAACAAATAAATACCACATAGTCTTGTCATGAAATAAATACCATATTAGACTTGTCAACAAATAAATAGCACATAGTCTTGTCAATAAATAAATACCACACTAGTTTTGTCAATAAAGAAATACCACAATAGTCTTGTCAATAAAAAAATACCACAATATTCTTGTCAACAAATAAATAAATTAGACTTGACAACAAATAAATACCACATAGTCTTGTCAAGAAATAAATACCACATTAGTCTTGTCAACAAATAAATACCATATTAGACTTGTCAACAAATAAATACCATACAGTATTAGTCTTGTCAACAAATAAATACCACATAATCTTGTCAAGAAATAAATACCACAATAGTCTTGTCAAGAAATAAATACCACAATAGTCTTGTCAATAAATAAATACCACAATAGTCTTGTCAACAAATGAATACATTAGTCTTGTCAAGAAATAAATACCATATTAGACTTGTCAACAAATAAATACCATATTAGACTTGTCAACAAATAAATACCACACTAGTTTTGTCAATAAATAAATACCACAATAGTCTTGTCAAGAAATAAATACCACAATATTCTTGTCAACAACTGAATAAATTAGACTTGACAACAAATAAATACCACATAGTCTTGTCAAGAAATAAATACAATATTAGTCTTGTCAACAAATAAATACCACATAGTCTTGTCAACAAATAAATACCACATAGTCTTGTCAACAAATAAATACATTAGTCTTGTCAACAAATAAATACCACATAGTCTTGTCAAGAAATAAATACCATATTAGACTTGTCAACAAATAAATACCACACTAGTTTTGTCAATAAATAAATACCACAATAGTCTTGTCAATAAATAAATAACACAATATTCTTGTCAACAAATAAATAAATTAGACTTGACAACAAATAAATACCACATAGTCTTGTCAAGAAATAAATACCATTTTAGACGTGTCAACAAATAAATACCACAATAGTCTTGTCAAGAAATAAATACCATATTAGACTTGTCAACAAATAAATACCACATAGTCTTGTCAACAAATAAATACGATATTAGACTTGTCAACAAATAAATACGATATTAGACTTGTCAACAAATAAATACCAAACTAGTTTTGTCAATAAATAAATACCACAATAGTCTTGTCAATAAATAAATACCACACTAGTTTTGTCAATAAATAAATACCACAATAGTCTTGTCAATAAATAAATACCACAATATTCTTGTCAACAAATAAATAAATTAGACTTGACAACAAATAAATACCACATAGTCTTGTCAAGAAATAAATACCACATTAGTCTTGTCAACAAATAAATACCATATTATACTTGTCAACAAATAAATACCACATAGTCTTGTCAAGAAATACATACCACATAGTCTTGTCAATAAATAAATACCATTAGTCTTGTCAACAAATGAATACATTAGTCTTGTCAAGAAATAAATACCATATTATCTTGTCATGAAATAAATACCATATTAGTCTTGTCAATAAATAAATACCATTAGTTTTGTCAACAAATAAATACCACATAGTCTTGTCAAGAAATAAATACCATATTAGTCTTGTCAACAAATAAATATTAGTCTTGTCAACAAATAAATACCACATAGTCTTGTCAAGAAATAAATACCATATTAGTCTTGTCAACAAATAAATACCATATTAGTCTTGTCAACAAATAAATACCACATAGTCTTGTCAACAAATAAATACCATATTAGTCTTGTCAACAAATAAATACCACATAGTCTTGTCATGAAATAAATACCATATTAGTCTTGTCAACAAATAAATACCACATAGTCTTGTCAACAAATAAATACCACATTAGTCTTGTCAAGAAATAAATACCATATTAGACTTGTCAACAAATAAATACCATATGAATCTTGTCAAGAAATAAATACCATAATAGACTTGTCAACAAATAAATAGCACATAGTCTTGTCAACAAATAAATAGCACATAGTCTTGTCAAGAAATAAATACCATATTAGTCTTGTCAACAAATAAATACCATATTAGACTTGTCAACAAATAAATAGCACATAGTCTTGTCAACAAATAAATAGCACATAGTCTTGTCAAGAAACAAATACCATATTAGTCTTGTCAACAAATAAATACCATATTAGATTTGTCAACAAATAAATACCACATAGTCTTGTCATGAAATAAATACCATATTGGTCTTGTCAAGAAATAAATACCATATTAGACTTGTCAACAAATAAATAGCACATAGTCTTGTCAATAAATAAATACCACACTAGTTTTGTCAATAAAGAAATACCACAATAGTCTTGTCAATAAATAAATACCACAATATTCTTGTCAACAAATGAATAAATTAGACTTGACAACAAATAAATACCACATAGTCTTGTCAAGAAATAAATTCCACATAGTCTTGTCAAGAAATAAATACCACATTAGTCTTGTCAACAAATAAATACCATATTATCTTGTCAAGAAATAAATACCACAATAGTCTTGTCAAGAAATAAATACCACATAGTCTTGTCAAGAAATAAATACCACAATAGTCTTGTCAAGAAATAAATACCACAATAGTCTTGTCAAGAAATGAATACATTAGTCTTGTCAAGAAATAAATACCATATTAGTCTTGTCAAGAAATAAATACCATATTAGACTTGTCAACAAATAAATACCACATAGTTTTGTCATTAAATAAATACCATATTAGTCTTGTCAATAAATAAATACCTCAGTATTCTTGTCAACAACTAAATAAATTAGTCTTGGCAACAAATAAATACCATATAGTCTTGTCAAGAAATAAATACCATATAGTCTTGTCAACAAATAAATACATTAGTCTTGTCAACAAATAAATAGCACATAGTCTTGTAATAAATACATTAGTCTTGTCAACAAATAAATACCATATAGTCTTGTCAAGAAATAAATAGCATATAGTCTTGTCAACAAATAAATAGCACATAGTTTTGTCAATAAATAAATACCACAATAGTCTTGTCAATAAATAAATAACACAATATTCTTGTCAACAAATAAATAAATTAGACTTGACAACAAATAAATACCACATAGTCTTGTCAAGAAATAAATACCATTTTAGACGTGTCAACAAATAAATACCACAATAGTCTTGTCAAGAAATAAATACCATATTAGACTTGTCAACAAATAAATACCACATAGTCTTGTCAACAAATAAATACGATATTAGACTTGTCAACAAATAAATACCAAACTAGTTTTGTCAATAAATAAATACCACAATAGTCTTGTCAATAAATAAATACCACACTAGTTTTGTCAATAAATAAATACCACAATAGTCTTGTCAATAAATAAATACCACAATATTCTTGTCAACAAATAAATAAATTAGACTTGACAACAAATAAATACCACATAGTCTTGTCAAGAAATAAATACCACATTAGTCTTGTCAACAAATAAATACCATATTAGACTTGTCAACAAATACATACCACATAGTCTTGTCAAGAAATAAATAACATATTAGTCTTGTCAACAAATAAATACCATAATAGTCTTGTCAACAAATAAATACCACATAATCTTGTCATGAAATAAATACCATATTAGTCTCAACAATAAATAAATACCACATTAGACTTGTCAACAAATAAATACCACATAGTCTTGTCAAGAAATAAATACCATATTAGTCTTGTCAACAAATAAATATTAGTCTTGTCAACAAATAAATACCACATAGTCTTGTCAAGAAATAAATACCATATTAGTCTTGTCAACAAATAAATACCATATTAGTCTTGTCAACAAATAAATACCACATAGTCTTGTCAACAAATAAATACCATATTAGTCTTGTCAACAAATAAATACCACATAGTCTTGTCATGAAATAAATACCATATTAGTCTTGTCAATAAATAAATACCTCAGTAGTCTTGTCAACAAATAAATACCACATTAGTCTTGTCAAGAAATAAATACCATATTAGACTTGTCAACAAATAAATACCATATTCTTGTCAAGAAATAAATACCATAATAGACTTGTCAACAAATAAATAGCACATAGTCTTGTCAACAAATAAATAGCACATAGTCTTGTCAAGAAATAAATACCATATTAGTCTTGTCAACAAATAAATACCATATTAGACATGTCAACAAATAAATAGCACATAGTCTTGTCAACAAATAAATAGCACATAGTCTTGTCAAGAAATAAATACCATATTAGTCTTGTCAACAAATAAATACCATATTAGTCTTGTCAACAAATAAATACCACATAATATTGTCATGAAATAAATACCATATTAGTCTCGTCAATAAATAAATACCATATTAGACTTGTCAACAAATAAATACCACATAGTCTTGTCAAGAAATGAATACCATATTAGTCTTGTCAACAAATAAATACCATATTAGTCTTGTCAACAAATAAATACCAAACTAGTTTTGTCAATAAATAAATACCACAATAGTCTTGTCAATAAATAAATACCACACTAGTTTTGTCAATAAATAAATACCACAATAGTCTTGTCAATAAATAAATACCACAATATTCTTGTCAACAAATAAATAAATTAGACTTGACAACAAATAAATACCACATAGTCTTGTCAAGAAATAAATACCACATTAGTCTTGTCAACAAATAAATACCATATTAGACTTGTCAACAAATAAATACCACATAGTCTTGTCAAGAAATAAATAACATATTAGTCTTGTCAACAAATAAATACCATATTAGTCTTGTCAACAAATATATACCACATAATCTTGTCATGAAATAAATACCATATTAGTCTCGTCAATAAATAAATACCATATTAGACTTGTCAACAAATAAATACCACATAGTCTTGTCAAGAAATAAATACCATATTAGTCTTGTCAACAAATAAATATTAGTCTTGTCAACAAATAAATACCACATAGTCTTGTCAGAGTGAGGTGGAGGAGGATGACTCGCTGTGGCGACCCCTGAAAAGGGAAAAGCCGAAAGAAGAAGAAGAAGAAGTCTTGTCAAGAAATAAATACCACATAGTCTACAAATAAATACCATATTAGACTTGTCAACAAATAAATAGCACATAGTCTTGTCAAGAAATAAATACCATATTAGTCTTGTCAACAAATAAATACCATATTAGACTTGTCAACAAATAAATACCACATAGTCTTGTCATGAAATAAATACCATAATAGACTTGTCAACAAATAAATAGCACATAGTCTTGTCAACAAATAAATAGCACATAGTCTTGTCAATAAATAAATACCACACTAGTTTTGTCAATAAATAAATACCACAATAGTCTTGTCAATAAATAAATACCACAATATTCTTGTCAACAAATAAATAAATTAGACTTGACAACAAACAAATACCACATAGTCTTGTAGAGAAATAAATACCACATTAGTCTTGTCAACAAATAAATACTATGTTAGACTTGTCAACAAATACATACCACATAGTCTTGTCAAGAAATAAATAACATATTAGTCTTGTCAACAAATAAAGACCATATTAGTCTTGTCAACAAATAAATACCACATAATATTGTCATGAAATAAATACCATATTAGTCTCGTCAATAAATAAATACCATATTAGACTTGTCAACAAATAAATACCACATAGTCTTGTCAAGAAATGAATACCATATTAGTCTTGTCAACAAATAAATACCATATTAGTCTTGTCAACAAATAAATACCAAACTAGTTTTGTCAATAAATAAATACCACAATAGTCTTGTCAATAAATAAATACCACACTAGTTTTGTCAATAAATAAATACCACAATAGTCTTGTCAATAAATAAATACCACAATATTCTTGTCAACAAATAAATAAATTAGACTTGACAACAAATAAATACCACATAGTCTTGTCAAGAAATAAATACCAAATTAGTCTTGTCAACAAATAAATACCATATTAGACTTGTCAACAAATAAATACCACATAGTCTTGTCAAGAAATAAATAACATATTAGTCTTGTCAACAAATAAATACCATATTAGTCTTGTCAACAAATATATACTACATAATCTTGTCATGAAATAAATACCATATTAGTCTCGTCAATAAATAAATACCATATTAGACTTGTCAACAAATAAATACCACATAGTCTTGTCAAGAAATAAATACCATATTAGTCTTGTCAACAAATAAATATTAGTCTTGTCAACAAATAAATACCACATAGTCTTGTCAAGAAATAAATACCATATTAGTCTTGTCAACAAATAAATACCATATTAGTCTTGTCAACAAATAAATACCACATGGTCTTGTCAACAAATAAATACCATATTAGTCTTGTCAACAAATAAATACCATATTAGACTTGTCAACAAATAAATACCACATAATCTTGTCATGAAATAAATACCATATTAGTCTCGTGAATAAATAAATACCATATTAGACTTGTCAACAAATAAATACCACATAGTCTTGTCAAGAAATAAATACCATATTAGTCTTGTCAACAAATAAATACCATATTAGTCTTGTCAACAAATAAATACCACATAGTCTTGTCAAGAAATAAATACCATATTAGTCTTGTCAACAAATAAATACCATATTAGTCTTGTCAACAAATAAATACCACATATTCTTGTCAAGAAATAAATACCATATTAGTCTTGTCAACAAATAAATACCATATTAGACTTGTCAACAAATAAATACCACATAGTCTTGTCATGAAATAAATACCATATTTGTCTTGTCAATAAATAAATACCTCAGTAGTCTTGTCAACAAATAAATACCACATTAGTCTTGTCAAGAAATAAATACCATATTAGACTTGTCAACAAATAAATACCATATGAATCTTGTCAAGAAATAAATACCATAATAGACTTGTCAACAAATAAATAGCACATAGTCTTGTCAACAAATAAATAGCACATAGTCTTGTCAAGAAATAAATACCATATTAGTCTTGTCAACAAATAAATACCATATTAGATTTGTCAACAAATAAATAGCACATAGTCTTGTCAACAAATAAATAGCACATAGTCTTGTCAAGAAACAAATACCATATTAGTCTTGTCAACAAATAAATACCATATTAGACTTGTCAACAAATAAATACCACATAGTCTTGTCATGAAATAAATACCATATTGGTCTTGTCAAGAAATAAATACCATATTAGACTTGTCAACAAATAAATACCACATAGTCTTGTCAAGAAATAAATACCACATAGTCTTGTCAAGAAATAAATACCACATTAGTCTTGTCAACAAATAAATACCATATTAGACTTGTCAACAAATAAATACCATACAGTATTAGTCTTGTCAACAAATAAATACCACAATAGTCTTGTCAACAAATGAATACATTAGTCTTGTCAAGAAATAAATACCATATTAGACTTGTCAACAAATAAATACCATATTAGACTTGTCAACAAATAAATACAACACACATAGTCTTGTCAAGAAATAAATACCATATTAGTCTTGTCAACAAATAAATACCATATTAGACTTGTCAACAAATAAATACCACATAGTCTTGTCATGAAATAAATACCATATTAGTCTTGTCAATAAATAAATACCATATTAGACTTGTCAACAAATAAATACCATATGAATCTTGTCAAGAAATAAATACCATAATAGACTTGTCAACAAATAAATAGCACATAGTCTTGTCAACAAATAAATAGCACATAGTCTTGTCAAGAAATAAATACCATATTAGTCTTGTCAACAAATAAATACCATATTAGACTTGTCAACAAATAAATAGCACATAGTCTTGTCAACAAATAAATAGCACATAGTCTTGTCAAGAAACAAATACCATATTAGTCTTGTCAACAAATAAATACCATATTAGACTTGTCAACAAATAAATACCACATAGTCTTGTCATGAAATAAATACCATATTGGTCTTTTCAAGAAATAAATACCATATTAGACTTGTCAACAAATAAATAGCACATAGTCTTGTCAATAAATAAATACCACACTAGTTTTGTCAATAAAGAAATACCACAATAGTCTTGTCAATAAATAAATACCACAATATTCTTGTCAACAAATAAATAAATTAGACTTGACAACAAATAAATACCACATAGTCTTGTCAAGAAATAAATACCACATAGTCTTGTCAAGAAATAAATACCACATTAGTCTTGTCAACAAATAAATACCATATTAGACTTGTCAACAAATAAATACCATACAGTATTAGTCTTGTCAACAAATAAATACCACATAATCTTGTCAAGAAATAAATACCACAATAGTCTTGTCAAGAAATAAATACCACAATAGTCTTGTCAATAAATAAATACCACAATAGTCTTGTCAACAAATGAATACATTAGTCTTGTCAAGAAATAAATACCATATTAGACTTGTCAACAAATAAATACCATATTAGACTTGTCAACAAATAAATACCACACTAGTTTTGTCAATAAATAAATACCACAATAGTCTTGTCAAGAAATAAATACCACAATATTCTTGTCAACAACTGTATAAATTAGACTTGACAACAAATAAATACCACATAGTCTTGTCAAGAAATAAATACAATATTAGTCTTGTCAACAAATAAATACCACATAGTCTTGTCAACAAATAAATACCACATAGTCTTGTCAACAAATAAATACATTAGTCTTGTCACCAAATAAATACCACATAGTCTTGTCAACAAATAAATACCATATTAGACTTGTCAACAAATAAATACCACACTAGTTTTGTCAATAAATAAATACCACAAAAGTTTTGTCAATAAATAAATAACACAATATTCTTGTCAACAAATAAATAAATTAGACTTGACAACAAATAAATACCACATAGTCTTGTCAAGAAATAAATACCATTTTAGACGTGTCAACAAATAAATACCACAATAGTCTTGTCAAGAAATAAATACCATATTAGACTTGTCAACAAATAAATACCACATAGTCTTGTCAACAAATAAATACGATATTAGACTTGTCAACAAATAAATACCAAACTAGTTTTGTCAATAAATAAATACCACACTAGTTTTCTCAATAAATAAATACCACAATAGTCTTGTCAATAAATAAATACCACAATATTCTTGTCAACAAATAAATAAATTAGACTTGACAACAAATAAATACCACATAGTCTTGTCAACAAATAAATACCATATTAGACTTGTCAACAAATACATACCACATAGTCTTGTCAAGAAATAAATAACATATTAGTCTTGTCAACAAATAAATACCATATTAGTCTTGTCAACAAATAAATACCACATAATCTTGTCATGAAATAAATACCATATTAGTCTCGTCAATAAATAAATACCACATTAGACTTGTCAACAAATAAATACCATATTAGTCTTGTCAACAAATATATATTAGTCTTGTCAACAAATAAATACCACATAGTCTTGTCAAGAAATAAATACCATATTAGTCTTGTCAACAAATAAATACCACATAGTCTTGTCAACAAATAAATACCATATTAGTCTTGTCAACAAATAAATACCACATAGTCTTGTCAAAATAAATACCATATTAGTCTTGTCAATAAATAAATACCACATAGTCTTGTCAAGAAATAAATACCATATTAGTCTTGTCAACAAATAAATACCAATTAGTCTTGTCAACAAATAAATACCACATAGTCTTGTCAAGAAATAAATACCATATTAGTCTTGTCAACAAATAAATACCATATTAGTCTTGTCAACAAATAAATACCACATAGTCTTGTCAACAAATAAATACCATATTAGTCTTGTCAACAAATAAATACCACATAGTCTTGTCATGAAATAAATACCATATTAGTCTTGTCAATAAATAAATACCTCAGTAGTCTTGTCAACAAATAAATACCACATTAGTCTTGTCAAGAAATAAATACCATATTAGACTTGACAACAAATAAATACCACATAGTCTTGTCAAGAAATAAATACCACATAGTCTTGTCAAGAAATAAATACCACATTAGTCTTGTCAACAAATAAATACCATATTAGACTTGTCAACAAATAAATACCATACAGTATTAGTCTTGTCAACAAATAAATACCACATAATCTTGTCAACAAATAAATACCACAATAGTCTTGTCAAGAAATAAATACCACAATAGTCTTGTCAATAAATAAATACCACAATAGTCTTGTCAACAAATGAATACATTAGTCTTGTCAAGAAATAAATACCATATTAGACTTGTCAACAAATAAATACCATATTAGACTTGTCAACAAATAAATACCACACTAGTTTTGTCAATAAATAAATACCACAATAGTCTTGTCAAGAAATAAATACCACAATATTCTTGTCAACAACTGTATAAATTAGACTTGACAACAAATAAATACCACATAGTCTTGTCAAGAAATAAATACAATATTAGTCTTGTCAACAAATAAATACCACATAGTCTTGTCAACAAATAAATACCACATAGTCTTGTCAACAAATAAATACATTAGTCTTGTCACCAAATAAATACCACATAGTCTTGTCAACAAATAAATACCATATTAGACTTGTCAACAAATAAATACCACACTAGTTTTGTCAATAAATAAATACCACAAAAGTTTTGTCAATAAATAAATAACACAATATTCTTGTCAACAAATAAATAAATTAGACTTGACAACAAATAAATACCACATAGTCTTGTCAAGAAATAAATACCATTTTAGACGTGTCAACAAATAAATACCACAATAGTCTTGTCAAGAAATAAATACCATATTAGACTTGTCAACAAATAAATACCACATAGTCTTGTCAACAAATAAATACCAAACTAGTTTTGTCAATAAATAAATACCACAATAGTCTTGTCAATAAATAAATACCACACTAGTTTTGTCAATAAATAAATACCACAATAGTCTTGTCAATAAATAAATACCACAATATTCTTGTCAACAAATAAATAAATTAGACTTGACAACAAATAAATACCACATAGTCTTGTCAAGAAATAAATACCACATTAGTCTTGTCAACAAATAAATACCATATTAGACTTGTCAACAAATAAATACCACATAGTCTTGTCAAGAAATAAATAACATATTAGTCTTGTCAACAAATAAATACCATATTAGTCTTGTCAACAAATATATACCACATAATCTTGTCATGAAATAAATACCATATTAGTCTCGTCAATAAATAAATACCATATTAGACTTGTCAACAAATAAATACCACATAGTCTTGTCAAGAAATAAATACCATATTAGTCTTGTCAACAAATAAATATTAGTCTTGTCAACAAATAAATACCACATAGTCTTGTCAAGAAATAAATACCATATTAGTCTTGTCAACAAATAAATACCATATTAGTCTTGTCAACAAATAAATACCACATGGTCTTGTCAACAAATAAATACCATATTAGTCTTGTCAACAAATAAATACCATATTAGACTTGTCAACAAATAAATACCACATAATCTTGTCATGAAATAAATACCATATTAGTCTCGTGAATAAATAAATACCATATTAGACTTGTCAACAAATAAATACCACATAGTCTTGTCAAGAAATAAATACCATATTAGTCTTGTCAACAAATAAATACCATATTAGTCTTGTCAACAAATAAATACCACATAGTCTTGTCAAGAAATAAATACCATATTAGTCTTGTCAACAAATAAATACCATATTAGTCTTGTCAACAAATAAATACCACATATTCTTGTCAAGAAATAAATACCATATTAGTCTTGTCAACAAATAAATACCATATTAGACTTGTCAACAAATAAATACCACATAGTCTTGTCATGAAATAAATACCATATTTGTCTTGTCAATAAATAAATACCTCAGTAGTCTTGTCAACAAATAAATACCACATTAGTCTTGTCAAGAAATAAATACCATATTAGACTTGTCAACAAATAAATACCATATGAATCTTGTCAAGAAATAAATACCATAATAGACTTGTCAACAAATAAATAGCACATAGTCTTGTCAACAAATAAATAGCACATAGTCTTGTCAAGAAATAAATACCATATTAGTCTTGTCAACAAATAAATACCATATTAGATTTGTCAACAAATAAATAGCACATAGTCTTGTCAACAAATAAATAGCACATAGTCTTGTCAAGAAACAAATACCATATTAGTCTTGTCAACAAATAAATACCATATTAGACTTGTCAACAAATAAATACCACATAGTCTTGTCATGAAATAAATACCATATTGGTCTTGTCAAGAAATAAATACCATATTAGACTTGTCAACAAATAAATACCACATAGTCTTGTCAAGAAATAAATACCACATAGTCTTGTCAAGAAATAAATACCACATTAGTCTTGTCAACAAATAAATACCATATTAGACTTGTCAACAAATAAATACCATACAGTATTAGTCTTGTCAACAAATAAATACCACAATAGTCTTGTCAACAAATGAATACATTAGTCTTGTCAAGAAATAAATACCATATTAGACTTGTCAACAAATAAATACCATATTAGACTTGTCAACAAATAAATACAACACTAGTTTTGTCAACAAATAAATACCACATAGTCTTGTCAAGAAATAAATACCATATTAGTCTTGTCAACAAATAAATACCATATTAGACTTGTCAACAAATAAATACCACATAGTCTTGTCATGAAATAAATACCATATTAGTCTTGTCAATAAATAAATACCATATTAGACTTGTCAACAAATAAATACCATATGAATCTTGTCAAGAAATAAATACCATAATAGACTTGTCAACAAATAAATAGCACATAGTCTTGTCAACAAATAAATAGCACATAGTCTTGTCAAGAAATAAATACCATATTAGTCTTGTCAACAAATAAATACCATATTAGACTTGTCAACAAATAAATAGCACATAGTCTTGTCAACAAATAAATAGCACATAGTCTTGTCAAGAAACAAATACCATATTAGTCTTGTCAACAAATAAATACCATATTAGACTTGTCAACAAATAAATACCACATAGTCTTGTCATGAAATAAATACCATATTGGTCTTTTCAAGAAATAAATACCATATTAGACTTGTCAACAAATAAATAGCACATAGTCTTGTCAATAAATAAATACCACACTAGTTTTGTCAATAAAGAAATACCACAATAGTCTTGTCAATAAAAAAATACCACAATATTCTTGTCAAAAAATAAATAAATTAGACTTGACAACAAATAAATACCACATAGTCTTGTCAAGAAATAAATACCACATAGTCTTGTCAAGAAATAAATACCACATTAGTCTTGTCAACAAATAAATACCATATTAGACTTGTCAACAAATAAATACCATACAGTATTAGTCTTGTCAACAAATAAATACCACATAATCTTGTCAAGAAATAAATACCACAATAGTCTTGTCAAGAAATAAATACCACAATAGTCTTGTCAATAAATAAATACCACAATAGTCTTGTCAACAAATGAATACATTAGTCTTGTCAAGAAATAAATACCATATTAGACTTGTCAACAAATAAATACCATATTAGACTTGTCAACAAATAAATACCACACTAGTTTTGTCAATAAATAAATACCACAATAGTCTTGTCAAGAAATAAATACCACAATATTCTTGTCAACAACTGTATAAATTAGACTTGACAACAAATAAATACCACATAGTCTTGTCAAGAAATAAATACAATATTAGTCTTGTCAACAAATAAATACCACATAGTCTTGTCAACAAATAAATACCACATAGTCTTGTCAACAAATAAATACATTAGTCTTGTCACCAAATAAATACCACATAGTCTTGTCAACAAATAAATACCATATTAGACTTGTCAACAAATAAATACCACACTAGTTTTGTCAATAAATAAATACCACAAAAGTTTTGTCAATAAATAAATAACACAATATTCTTGTCAACAAATAAATAAATTAGACTTGACAACAAATAAATACCACATAGTCTTGTCAAGAAATAAATACCATTTTAGACGTGTCAACAAATAAATACCACAATAGTCTTGTCAAGAAATAAATACCATATTAGACTTGTCAACAAATAAATACCACATAGTCTTGTCAACAAATAAATACGATATTAGACTTGTCAACAAATAAATACCAAACTAGTTTTGTCAATAAATAAATACCACACTAGTTTTCTCAATAAATAAATACCACAATAGTCTTGTCAATAAATAAATACCACAATATTCTTGTCAACAAATAAATAAATTAGACTTGACAACAAATAAATACCACATAGTCTTGTCAACAAATAAATACCATATTAGACTTGTCAACAAATACATACCACATAGTCTTGTCAAGAAATAAATAACATATTAGTCTTGTCAACAAATAAATACCATATTAGTCTTGTCAACAAATAAATACCACATAATCTTGTCATGAAATAAATACCATATTAGTCTCGTCAATAAATAAATACCACATTAGACTTGTCAACAAATAAATACCATATTAGTCTTGTCAACAAATATATATTAGTCTTGTCAACAAATAAATACCACATAGTCTTGTCAAGAAATAAATACCATATTAGTCTTGTCAACAAATAAATACCACATAGTCTTGTCAACAAATAAATACCATATTAGTCTTGTCAACAAATAAATACCACATAATCTTGTCATGAAATAAATACCATATTAGTCTCGTCAATAAATAAATACCACATAGTCTTGTCAAGAAATAAATACCATATTAGTCTTGTCAACAAATAAATATTAGTCTTGTCAACAAATAAATACCACATAGTCTTGTCAAGAAATAAATACCATATTAGTCTTGTCAACAAATAAATACCATATTAGTCTTGTCAACAAATAAATACCACATAGTCTTGTCAACAAATAAATACCATATTAGTCTTGTCAACAAATAAATACCACATAGTCTTGTCATGAAATAAATACCATATTAGTCTTGTCAATAAATAAATACCTCAGTAGTCTTGTCAACAAATAAATACCACATTAGTCTTGTCAAGAAATAAATACCATATTAGACTTGACAACAAATAAATACCACATAGTCTTGTCAAGAAATAAATACCACATAGTCTTGTCAAGAAATAAATACCACATTAGTCTTGTCAACAAATAAATACCATATTAGACTTGTCAACAAATAAATACCATACAGTATTAGTCTTGTCAACAAATAAATACCACATAATCTTGTCAACAAATAAATACCACAATAGTCTTGTCAAGAAATAAATACCACAATAGTCTTGTCAATAAATAAATACCACAATAGTCTTGTCAACAAATGAATACATTAGTCTTGTCAAGAAATAAATACCATATTAGACTTGTCAACAAATAAATACCATATTAGACTTGTCAACAAATAAATACCACACTAGTTTTGTCAATAAATAAATACCACAATAGTCTTGTCAAGAAATAAATACCACAATATTCTTGTCAACAACTGTATAAATTAGACTTGACAACAAATAAATACCACATAGTCTTGTCAAGAAATAAATACAATATTAGTCTTGTCAACAAATAAATACCACATAGTCTTGTCAACAAATAAATACCACATAGTCTTGTCAACAAATAAATACATTAGTCTTGTCACCAAATAAATACCACATAGTCTTGTCAACAAATAAATACCATATTAGACTTGTCAACAAATAAATACCACACTAGTTTTGTCAATAAATAAATACCACAAAAGTTTTGTCAATAAATAAATAACACAATATTCTTGTCAACAAATAAATAAATTAGACTTGACAACAAATAAATACCACATAGTCTTGTCAAGAAATAAATACCATTTTAGACGTGTCAACAAATAAATACCACAATAGTCTTGTCAAGAAATAAATACCATATTAGACTTGTCAACAAATAAATACCACATAGTCTTGTCAACAAATAAATACGATATTAGTTTTGTCAATAAATAAATACCACACTAGTTTTGTCAATAAATAAATACCACACTAGTTTTGTCAATAAATAAATACCACAATAGTCTTGTCAATAAATAAATACCACAATATTCTTGTCAACAAATAAATAAATTAGACTTGACAACAAATAAATACCACATAGTCTTGTCAAGAAATAAATACCACATTAGTCTTGTCAACAAATAAATACCATATTAGACTTGTCAACAAATAAATACCACATAGTCTTGTCAAGAAATAAATAACATATTAGTCTTGTCAACAAATAAATACCATATTAGTCTTGTCAACAAATAAATACCACATAATCTTGTCATGAAATAAATACCATATTAGTCTCGTCAATAAATAAATACCATATTAGACTTGTCAACAAATAAATACCACATAGTCTTGTCAAGAAATAAATACCATATTAGTCTTGTCAACAAATAAATATTAGTCTTGTCAACAAATAAATACCACATAGTCTTGTCAACAAATAAATACCATATTAGTCTTGTCAACAAATAAATACCACATAGTCTTGTCAAGAAATAAATACCATATTAGTCTTGTCAACAAATAAATACCATATTAGACTTGTCAACAAATAAATACCACATAGTCTTGTCATGAAATAAATACCATAATAGACTTGTCAACAAATAAATAGCACATAGTCTTGTCAACAAATAAATAGCACATAGTCTTGTCAATAAATAAATACCACACTAGTTTTGTCAATAAATAAATACCACAATAGTCTTGTCAATAAATAAATACCACAATATTCTTGTCAACAAATAAATAAATTAGACTTGACAACAAACAAATACCACATAGTCTTGTCGAGAAATAAATACCACATTAGTCTTGTCAACAAATAAATACTATGTTAGACTTGTCAACAAATACATACCACATAGTCTTGTCAAGAAATAAATAACATATTAGTCTTGTCAACAAATAAATACCATATTAGTCTTGTCAACAAATAAATACCACATAATATTGTCATGAAATAAATACCATATTAGTCTCGTCAATAAATAAATACCATATTAGACTTGTCAACAAATAAATACCACATAGTCTTGTCAAGAAATGAATACCATATTAGTCTTGTCAACAAATAAATACCATATTAGTCTTGTCAACAAATAAATACCAAACTAGTTTTGTCAATAAATAAATACCACAATAGTCTTGTCAATAAATAAATACCACACTAGTTTTGTCAATAAATAAATACCACAATAGTCTTGTCAATAAATAAATACCACAATATTCTTGTCAACAAATAAATAAATTAGACTTGACAACAAATAAATACCACATAGTCTTGTCAAGAAATAAATACCACATTAGTCTTGTCAACAAATAAATACCATATTAGACTTGTCAACAAATAAATACCACATAGTCTTGTCAAGAAATAAATAACATATTAGTCTTGTCAACAAATAAATACCATATTAGTCTTGTCAACAAATATATACTACATAATCTTGTCATGAAATAAATACCATATTAGTCTCGTCAATAAATAAATACCATATTAGACTTGTCAACAAATAAATACCACATAGTCTTGTCAAGAAATAAATACCATATTAGTCTTGTCAACAAATAAATATTAGTCTTGTCAACAAATAAATACCACATAGTCTTGTCAAGAAATAAATACCATATTAGTCTTGTCAACAAATAAATACCATATTAGTCTTGTCAACAAATAAATACCACATGGTCTTGTCAACAAATAAATACCATATTAGTCTTGTAAACAAATAAATACCATATTAGACTTGTCAACAAATAAATACCACATAATCTTGTCATGAAATAAATACCATATTAGTCTCGTGAATAAATAAATACCATATTAGACTTGTCAACAAATAAATACCACATAGTCTTGTCAAGAAATAAATACCATATTAGTCTTGTCAACAAATAAATACCATATTAGTCTTGTCAACAAATAAATACCACATAGTCTTGTCAAGAAATAAATACCATATTAGTCTTGTCAACAAATAAATACCATATTAGTCTTGTCAACAAATAAATACCACATATCTTGTCAAGAAATAAATACCATATTAGTCTTGTCAACAAATAAATACCATATTAGACTTGTCAACAAATAAATACCACATAGTCTTGTCATGAAATAAATACCATATTAGTCTTGTCAATAAATAAATACCTCAGTAGTCTTGTCAACAAATAAATACCACATTAGTCTTGTCAAGAAATAAATACCATATTAGACTTGTCAACAAATAAATACCATATGAATCTTGTCAAGAAATAAATACCATAATAGACTTGTCAACAAATAAATAGCACATAGTCTTGTCAACAAATAAATAGCACATAGTCTTGTCAAGAAATAAATACCATATTAGTCTTGTCAACAAATAAATACCATATTAGATTTGTCAACAAATAAATAGCACATAGTCTTGTCAACAAATAAATAGCACATAGTCTTGTCAACAAATAAATAGCACATAGTCTTGTCAACAAATAAATAGCACATAGTCTTGTCAAGAAACAAATACCATATTAGTCTTGTCAACAAATAAATACCATATTAGACTTGTCAACAAATAAATACCACATAGTCTTGTCATGAAATAAATACCATATTGGTCTTGTCAAGAAATAAATACCATATTAGACTTGTCAACAAATAAATACCACATAGTCTTGTCAAGAAATAAATACCACATAGTCTTGTCAAGAAATAAATACCACATTAGTCTTGTCAACAAATAAATACCATATTAGACTTGTCAACAAATAAATACCATACAGTATTAGTCTTGTCAACAAATAAATACCACAATAGTCTTGTCAACAAATGAATACATTAGTCTTGTCAAGAAATAAATACCATATTAGACTTGTCAACAAATAAATACCATATTAGACTTGTCAACAAATAAATACAACACTAGTTTTGTCAACAAATAAATACCACATAGTCTTGTCAAGAAATAAATACCATATTAGTCTTGTCAACAAATAAATACCATATTAGACTTGTCAACAAATAAATACCACATAGTCTTGTCATGAAATAAATACCATATTAGTCTTGTCAATAAATAAATACCATATTAGACTTGTCAACAAATAAATACCATATGAATCTTGTCAAGAAATAAATACCATAATAGACTTGTAAACAAATAAATAGCACATAGTCTTGTCAACAAATAAATAGCACATAGTCTTGTCAAGAAATAAATACCATATTAGTCTTGTCAACAAATAAATACCATATTAGACTTGTCAACAAATAAATAGCACATAGTCTTGTCAACAAATAAATAGCACATAGTCTTGTCAAGAAACAAATACCATATTAGTCTTGTCAACAAATAAATACCACATAGTCTTGTCATGAAATAAATACCATATTGGTCTTTTCAAGAAATAAATACCATATTAGACTTGTCAACAAATAAATAGCACATAGTCTTGTCAATAAATAAATACCACACTAGTTTTGTCAATAAAGAAATACCACAATAGTCTTGTCAATAAAAAAATACCACAATATTCTTGTCAAAAAATAAATAAATTAGACTTGACAACAAATAAATACCACATAGTCTTGTCAAGAAATAAATACCACATAGTCTTGTCAAGAAATAAATACCACATTAGTCTTGTCAACAAATAAATACCATATTAGACTTGTCAACAAATAAATACCATACAGTATTAGTCTTGTCAACAAATAAATACCACATAATCTTGTCAAGAAATAAATACCACAATAGTCTTGTCAAGAAATAAATACCACAATAGTCTTGTCAATAAATAAATACCACAATAGTCTTGTCAACAAATGAATACATTAGTCTTGTCAAGAAATAAATACCATATTAGACTTGTCAACAAATAAATACCATATTAGACTTGTCAACAAATAAATACCACACTAGTTTTGTCAATAAATAAATACCACAATAGTCTTGTCAAGAAATAAATACCACAATATTCTTGTCAACAACTGTATAAATTAGACTTGACAACAAATAAATACCACATAATCTTGTCAAGAAATAAATACCACAATAGTCTTGTCAAGAAATAAATACCACAATAGTCTTGTCAATAAATAAATACCACAATAGTCTTGTCAACAAATGAATACATTAGTCTTGTCAAGAAATAAATACCATATTAGACTTGTCAACAAATAAATACCATATTAGACTTGTCAACAAATAAATACCACACTAGTTTTGTCAATAAATAAATACCACAATAGTCTTGTCAAGAAATAAATACCACAATATTCTTGTCAACAAATAAATACCATATTAGTCTTGTCAACAAATATATATTAGTCTTGTCAACAAATAAATACCACATAGTCTTGTCAAGAAATAAATACCATATTAGTCTTGTCAACAAATAAATACCACATAGTCTTGTCAACAAATAAATACCATATTAGTCTTGTCAACAAATAAATACCACATAATCTTGTCATGAAATAAATACCATATTAGTCTCGTCAATAAATAAATACCACATAGTCTTGTCAAGAAATAAATACCATATTAGTCTTGTCAACAAATAAATATTAGTCTTGTCAACAAATAAATACCACATAGTCTTGTCAAGAAATAAATACCATATTAGTCTTGTCAACAAATAAATACCATATTAGTCTTGTCAACAAATAAATACCACATAGTCTTGTCAACAAATAAATACCATATTAGTCTTGTCAACAAATAAATACCACATAGTCTTGTCATGAAATAAATACCATATTAGTCTTGTCAATAAATAAATACCTCAGTAGTCTTGTCAACAAATAAATACCACATTAGTCTTGTCAAGAAATAAATACCATATTAGTCTTGTCAACAAATAAATACCATATTAGACTTGTCAACAAATAAATACCATATTAGTCTTGTCAACAAATAAATACCACATAATCTTGTCATGAAATAAATACCATATTAGTCTCGTCAATAAATAAATACCACATAGTCTTGTCAAGAAATAAATACCATATTAGTCTTGTCAACAAATAAATATTAGTCTTGTCAACAAATAAATACCACATAGTCTTGTCAAGAAATAAATACCATATTAGTCTTGTCAACAAATAAATACCATATTAGTCTTGTCAACAAATAAATACCACATAGTCTTGTCAACAAATAAATACCATATTAGTCTTGTCAACAAATAAATACCACATAGTCTTGTCATGAAATAAATACCATATTAGTCTTGTCAATAAATAAATACCTCAGTAGTCTTGTCAACAAATAAATACCACATAGTCTTGTCAAGAAATAAATACCATATTAGTCTTGTCAACAAATAAATACCATATTAGACTTGTCAACAAATAAATACCACATAGTCTTGTCAAGAAATAAATACCATAATAGACTTGTAAACAAATAAATAGCACATAGTCTTGTCAACAAATAAATAGCACATAGTCTTGTCAAGAAATAAATACCATATTAGTCTTGTCAACAAATAAATACCATATTAGACATGTCAACAAATAAATAGCACACAGTCTTGTCAACAAATAAATACCATATTAGTCTTGTCAAGAAATAAATACCATATTAGTCTTGTCAACAAATAAATACCATATTAGTCTTGTCAACAAATAAATACCATATTAGACATGTCAACAAATAATTACCACATAGTCTTGTCAACAAATAAATACCACATAGTCTTGTCAATAAATAAATACCATATTAGACTTGTCAACAAATAAATACCACGTACCGGTAGTCTTGTCAACAAATAAATACCACATTAGTCTTGTCAAGAAATAAATACCATATTAGACTTGTCAACAAATAAATACCACATAGTCTTGTCAACAAATAAATACCATATTAGACTTGTCAACAAATAAATACCACATAGTCTTGTCAACAAATAAATACCACATAGTCTTGTCAACAAATAAATACCACATAGTCTTGTCAACAAATAAATACCACATAGTCTTGTCAACAAATAAATACCACATAGTCTTGTCAACAAATAAATACCACATAGTCTTGTCAACAAATAAATACCACATAGTCTTGTCAACAAATAAATACCACATAGTCTTTTCAAGAAATAAATACCATATTAGACTTGTCAACAAATAAATACCACATAGTCTTGTCAACAAATAAATACCACATAGTCTTGTTAATAAATAAATACCATATTAGACTTGTCAACAAATAAATACCACATAGTCTTGTCATGAAATAAATACCATATTAGACTTGTCAACAAATAAATACCACGTAGTCTTGTCAACAAATAAATACCACATAGTCTTGTCAAGAAATAAATACCATATTAGACTTGTCAACAAATAAATACCACATAGTCTTGTCAAGAAATAAATATGATATTAGACTTGTCCATAAATAAATACCACATAGTCTTGTCAACAAATAAATACCACATAAGTCTTGTCAAGAAATAAATACCATATTAGACTTGTCAACAAATAAATACCACATAGTCTTGTCAACAAATAAATACCATATTAGACTTGTCAACAAATAAATACCACATAGTCTTGTCAACAAATAAATACCACATAGTCTTGTCAACAAATAAATACCACATAGTCTTGTCAACAAATAAATACGATATAGATTTGTCAACAAATAAACACCACTTAGTCTTGTCAACAAATAAATACCACATAGTCTTGTCAACAAATAAATACCACATAGTCTTTTCAAGAAATAAATACCATATTAGACTTGTCAACAAATAAATACCACATAGTCTTGTCAACAAATAAATGACCACATAGTCTTGTTAATAAATAAATACCATATTAGACTTGTCAACAAATAAATACCACATAGTCTTGTCATGAAATAAATACCATATTAGACTTGTCAACAAATAAATACCACGTAGTCTTGTCAACAAATAAATACCACATTAGTCTTGTCAAGAAATAAATACCATATTAGACTTGTCAACAAATAAATACCACATAGTCTTGTCAAGAAATAAATATGATATTAGACTTGTCCATAAATAAATACCACATAGTCTTGTCAACAAATAAATACCACATAAGTCTTGTCAAGAAATAAATACCATATTAGACTTGTCAACAAATAAATACCACATAGTCTTGTCAACAAATAAATACCATATTAGACTTGTCAACAAATAAATACCACATAGTCTTGTCAACAAATAAATACCACATAGTCTTGTCAACAAATAAATACCACAGTCTTGTCAACAAATAAATACGATAATAGATTTGTCAACAAATAAACACCACTTAGTCTTGTCAACAAATAAATACCACATAGTCTTGTCAACAAATAAATACCACATAGTCTTTTCAAGAAATAAATACCATATTAGACTTGTCAACAAATAAATACCACATAGTCTTGTCAACAAATAAATGCCACATAGTCTTGTCAACAAATAAATACCACATAGTCTTGTTAATAAATAAATACCATATTAGACTTGTCAACAAATAAATACCACATAGTCTTGTCAACAAATAAATACCACATAGTCTTGTCAACAAATAAATGCCACATAGTCTTGTCAACAAATAAATACCACATAGTCTTGTCAATAAATAAATACCATATTAGACTTGTCAACAAATAAATACCACGTAGTCTTGTCAACAAATAAATACCACATTAGTCTTGTCAAGAAATAAATACCATATTAGACTTGTCAACAAATAAATACCACATAGTCTTGTCAAGAAATAAATATGATATTAGACTTGTCAATAAATAAATACCACATAGTCTTGTCAACAAATAAATACCACATAGTCTTGTCAACAAATAAATACCACATAGTCTTGTCAACAAATAAATACCACATAGTCTTGTCAACAAATAAATACCACATAGTCTTGTCAAGAAATAAATACCATATTAGACTTGTCAACAAATAAATACCACATAGTCTTGTCATGAAATAAATACCATATTAGACTTGTCAACATATAAATACATTAGTCTAGTCAATAAATAAATACCACATTAGTCTTGTCAATAAATAAATACCACATTAGTCTTGTCAATAAATGAATACCACATTAGTCTTGTCAATAAATAAATACCACATTAGTCTTGTCAATAAATACATTAGTCTCGTCAATAAATAAATACATTAGTCTCGTCAATAAATAAATACTTAATTAGTCTTGTCAATAAATAAATAAATATATTGGTCTCGTCAATAAATAAATACTTAATTAGTCTTGTCAATAAATAAATACCTAATTATTCTCGTCAATAAATAAATACCACATTATTCTCGTCAATAAATAATTACCACATTAGTAAAAATACCACATTAGTTTTGTCAACAATAGCTCTGACTTTCATTTAGATTTTTGTCCTACATTATTCCTGCTGTGGGAAAAAGATCTTTCAGAACTGAAACAAACCAAATGCTCACTTGTTCTTCACCCTTTATGTCACATGATTCTATTTATTTATACACATTATTACAGATATCTGTAAAGACAAGCCAATGTCACAAAACATCAGTTGTAAATAATATTTAAACACTTGAAGTTCCTCTGATTGGATTTTTACTTTTCAGACGAATGAAGACAACTGATTTACTTCTGAATTCTTCACTTTGAAGTCACAAGATTCTCACAGTGCCATTATTTTGAAAGTATTGGCAAAATAAACTGTTTTTATTGTTAATTATGTCTCTAATAAAAAGTTTCAATCTGGATATTGCCCCCACCATAGCACCGAAACAGCTCTAGTAAAAATTACTAACGACCTCTCTTCTTGCTGCTGACTCTGGTCTTCTGTCCATCCTCATTCTTCTTGATCTAAGTTCTGCCTTCGACACCATCTGTCATTCTATCCTCCTCAACAGACTAACCTCCATTGGCATCTCAGGTACCCCGTTAGACTGGTTCAACTCCTATCTCTCTGACCGCACTCAATTCATTCAGCTTAAATCCTTCCGTTCCCAGTCTTCCCCTGTCTCCACGGGTGTCCCCCAAGGCTCTGTCCTCGGACCCCTCCTCTTCATCATTTACCTCCTTCCTCTAGGTCACATCTTCCGCAAATACGGCGTCCATTTCCACTGTTATGCTGATGACACACAGCTCTACTTGTCATCAAAACCTAACTCCACCCACCCACCCTCCATCCTCACCGACTGTCTCAATGAGCTAAATCACTGGTTTTCTAACAATTTCCTTCAACTAAACAGTAACAAAACAGAAATCATTCTTGTCTGTACCAAAAACTCTATTTCAAAATCAGAACATCTTCTCGTCCCCCTTAACAACTCTCTGCTATCCCCCTCCCCTCAGGTCAAGAGCCTCGGTGTCATCCTCGACACCACTCTCTCCTTCACCTCATACATCAACAATATGATGGCCGCGCTCAGTGCAGCCGCAGCTTCACGAGTTCCCGGATCATCTCTAGTTTTTAGTAATTTTAAAAGTGTTTTTGTACCTGACTCTGCGCGTGTTTTGCGGGTGAATTACAGCCGAACTGATCTGTTAAGAATTGGAGCGGATTTACCACAGGGCACAGCTGAAATCAGCAACGAACTCAAATCAGAACTCGGAAGATTGGACCTGCTAAAAACGTCCTTCTGGAAGCAGATGCACTCCAGGGGAAAGAAAAGGAAGCGCTGCTCACGAGGAAAGAAGCGGGGTTGTCGTGCAGGAATTATGACGAGAATGCGGAAAGACGCTATAACCGGTAAACCCCCGATGCCGGCTCTTTTCCTGTCTAACGTTCGCTCACTCGACAACAAGATGGATCTACTTCGTTTGAGGGTAACCACGTCGGAGGAGATGAGAAGATGTTCCGTGCTTTGTCTTACGGAAACGTGGATTTCTGAGGAGACTCCAGACTCTGTTTACGAGCTGGACGACCGGCTCTTTTTCAGAACAGACCGGTGCTTCGAGACTACGGGGAAAACGCGAGGTGGCGGTGTTTGTATTTACGTACACAAAGATTGGTGCACGAACTGTGCTGTGATAAAAAGAGCTTGTTCAGCTGCCGTGGAGTTGATCACAATAAGATGTAGGCCGCATTATATGCCACGTGACTATTCAGTGATCGTAATCAGCGTTATTTACATAGCACCCGATGCTAATGCTAATGACGCCCAGGGAGAGATTCATGACTTACTCACCTCGCTGCAGTGTAAATATCCTGAGGGGCTTTTCATTGTTTGCGGGGACGTCAATCACGTGGATCTCCAGGTGTCCCTCCCAGCCTTCAATAAGAACGTCTTCGCAGCTACGAGAGGAGATAAAATACTCGACCAAGTCTTCACAAATGTAAAGGGGGCATACACGGCGAAGACACGCCCAGCGCTCGGATCTTCCGATCACGACTCTCTGATTCTGGCCCCAAGAGAACTCCCTCCACTCAGGCGCTCAAAGCCGGAACAAAGAGAAATAACAATCTGGCCTCAAGATAGTTCCCCCATGTTGAGAGACTGTTTTGAGAGGACAAACTGGTCTGTTTTCAGAGAAGCAGCCACTGATGGTAGTTCAGTGGACATGGAACTGTACGCTTCCTCAGTCCTGGGTTACATCAGTACATGCTCTGAAAATGTATCCATAAAAAAATATGTGAAATCCTACCCGAACCGGAAACCCTGGTTAAATAAAGAAGTTCACGCCTTGCTAGCAGCCAGAGACACTGCATTCAAGTCAGGAGATAAAGTGGAACTGAGAAAGAGCAGGAATGAACTGAAGGATGGCATTAAGAAGGCCAAGGCCACGTATGCACAGAGGATCGAGGGACAGTTCACCTCACAAGACCCACGGAGCATGTGGAAGGGTATTAAATGCATAACAGATTACAAAGGCAAAAACAAACAATGCCCCAGGGACCCATCTCTGCCTGATGCCCTCAATAAGTTTTATGCACGTTTTGATGATCCAAACAGACCTGCTAGCACCAGACTCACCTCATCACCAGATGAAGAGCATCTCAGGGTGTCCGCAGCAGAAGTGAGAGGCAGTCTCAGAAAGATTAATCCTCATAAAGCAACCGGACCAGACAACATCCCAGGGAAAGTTCTGAAGGAATGTGCGGACCAGCTCTGTGAGGTGCTGGCTGACATCTTCACCACCTCACTTGCACTGGAGTCAGTTCCCACCTGCCTGAAGACCGCGACCATCATCCCAGTCCCAAAGAGCTCCACAGTGACTGGTCTGAATGACTATAGACCGGTGGCCCTCACCCCGATAGTCGCTAAATGTTTTGAGAAACTGGTCATGTCCCACATCAAGGCAACCGTCAACATCAATGAGGACCCTCATCAATACGCATACCGTGAGAACCGATCAACAGAGGACGCCATTTCTTCCGTGGTCCACACTGCTCTCACCCACCTGGATCAGAAAGACTCATACGTGCGTCTGCTCTTTGTGGACTTCACATCTGCCTTCAACACCATGATCCCCCAAACTCTGATAGACAAACTATCTACACTTGGACTAAGCCCCTCTATTTGTAACTGGATACTAGACTTCTTAACAGACAGACCACAGTCCGTGAAGATCCACAACTTCTCCTCCTCCACCATAACCCTCAGCACTGGCTCTCCTCAGGGATGTGTGCTGAGCCCCCTTCTGTTCACTCTGCTCACATATGATTGTACAGCCACACTTCCAGGCTGTCATATTGTTAAGTTTGCAGATGATACAGCGGTGGTGGGATGCATCACAAACAATGATGAGTCCAGCTACAGACAGGAGGTGGAACACCTGGAGAGCTGGTGCAAAGAGAATAATCTTCACATGAATGTGAAGAAGACAAAGGAGATGATTGTGGACTTCAGAAGGAACAAACACACCCATGCCCCACTGAAAATAGGTGGGTCTGCAGTGGAAGTGGTCTCCAGCTACAAATACTTGGGTGTACACATGAATGATAACCTCAGCTGGAGCAACAACACCACCAGCCTGATCAAGAAAGGTCATCAGAGACTCTACTTCCTCAGACGGCTGAGACGAGCTGGTCTGAGCAGCCCAGTTCTCACCTCCTTCTACAGGTGTGCAGTGGAGAGCATCCTGTGCTCCAGCATCAACGTGTGGCATGGAGGCTGCACAGTTGAAGAGAGGAAAGCTCTGCAGAGAGTGGTGAAGGCTGCACAGAAGTCTGTTGGAGTCAGTCTCCCCACCATCACAGACATTTACACCTCTAGATGCAGGAAAAGAGCCACCTGTATCATGAAAGACCTCACTCATCCAGCACACTCACTCTTTGCCCCACTCCCCTCAGGACGGAGGTTGAGGAGCATCAAGTGTAGAACCACTAGACTGAGGAACAGCTTCTACCCTGAGGCTGTTAGACTCATGAATAAATAAAAATAAAATTAAAATAAACACTGCAAAATATCACATCATGCTGATGCTGATCTGTTTTCTTGTTGCTGTGTTCATCTGTGACCATCTGTGACCATCTGCTCATACAAACTCATGTTCGTGCTGCTGTTTATTCCCACTATATTAGGCTTAGTGTATTACTAGTTGATGTTTTTCTTAGTTAGTTCTAGATGTTATTACTGTTTTTCTCTTTCATTTGTTGTTGGATGTAACTGGGACCTCGTGTACATAATCTCGTTTTCATCTCATGTACCACATGCGGTGCAAATGACAATAAAGACTCTCTGACTCTCTGACTCTGACTCTCAACAATATTACTCGGTCTGCCTATTTCCACCTCCGTAATATTAACCGTCTCCGTCCTTCTCTCTCACCCCGCTCCACAGCCATCCTGGTGCACAGTCTTGTGACTTCCCGTATCGATTACTGCAACTCCCTTCTCTACGGCCTCCCCAACAAATCTCTCCACAAGTTACAGATGGTCCAGAACTCAGCTGCCCGTGTCATCACTCAAACCTCCTACTATAACCACATCACTCCTGTCCTGCAGCAGCTCCACTGGCTCCCGGTTAAATCACGCATCATCTTCAAAATTCTACTTCTCACGTTCAAATCTATCCACAACCTTGCCCCTCCTTATCTAT
The DNA here is from genome assembly GCA_038048925.1 of Garcialebias charrua. Classification (NCBI taxonomy): domain Eukaryota; kingdom Metazoa; phylum Chordata; class Actinopteri; order Cyprinodontiformes; family Rivulidae; genus Garcialebias; species Garcialebias charrua. Next base: position 554 of record JBBPBX010024137.1, on the reverse strand, counting down.
CTGACCTCCTACAAATCTCCATCCCATCACGCTCTCTCAGATCCTCCTCTTCGCTACATCTCCATGTACCCTCTGCCCACCTCTCCACCATGGGGAGCAGGGCCTTCACCTGCTCTGCCCCTCACCTCTGGAACGCTCTACCGCCAGACCTTCGAAACACCACCTCCCTTTCTCTGTTCAAGACAGCCCTGAAAACACATCTCTTTAGACTAGCTTATCATTAACTTTACTAAATGTATTTTTATTATTTTGCATTTTATAATCTTTATGTATTTTATATTTCAATTTGTCACTGATAATGTTTGAACGGTGTTTGTTTGTTAAGTGTCCTTGGGTGTCCTGAAAGGTGCTTTTAAATAAAATGATTATGAATAAATATGATATAATGTAGGGACTGTGTGTGGCTATTCACCAAAGAGGTAGTTGAAGATTGTTTCACTGAGAGTCCTGTTGATTTTCATGAAATCAGCCAGGCCATTAAAATACTCTTTGGATGGGACCCAGTCGGGTTTCTCAGCTTTCTCCGCCTCCTGACATGGATAATAAAGCCTGAA
>JBBPBX010024136.1:14961-39922 GCA_038048925.1 Garcialebias charrua | reverse complement strand
GGAACGGACTTTTCAACGTTCTAAAACAGTCATAAATATCGCAAAACACCGCGGTTAAGCCAGTCTTCGACGATATCACGTGCATAGAACCCAAACAACACAGATAAACTGTCAGAAATGTGTGCAAAAATGAATCTGACAACCAGAGTCTACAAACCAACTTTTTTGAACACGACACACAATGGACCAATCACAGCGCTTTAAGCAGCCATCTTGTCTCTCGGTAATGCTAACGTTAGCTCGACCCAAAGAGTTCTGGACACTCTTTCACAAAATAAACGTATTTTTACACCGCAGAAAATTCTGTAAATGAGCTCAAACACATCCAGGCTAACTCCCACGCCCCCCAAAGAAGGCAGCACGCTAACTGTGTACAACAACGGACTTTACGTCAAACGGAACCGGATCCCGTCCGGTCCAAGCTGAGAGGGTCCAATCGAACCTCACAACACACGTTGTAACAGAAAAAGGCACTTAATGGAGCAGCATAATAATGTGTGACACAGCTTTTCAACAGCAATCCGCAGAAGTAATAAAATGAAGCAGAGGTGACACGGCGGTCACAAAACGAAAAAATGCATGCAGCCTCGCGACACGTAATAAAACGTCTCACAAACACAGACAAAACATTCATCCGCAGCTTCAATCATACGTTGAAATGTGAAAGAAAAGATAATTCTAACGGGAAACGCACCAGACAATGCCACGATTAGCAATCTCTGAGACACTCACCAGCCAAAACTATTCTATAAGTCCACAACAGGATGCAAACTATGCCAACAAATACCGTGACAATAAGCTACACAAAACAACTTAATAACCGTTCTAGGAACGCGGACGAGCCACCAAAATGTAACGAATAATGTGGGGTAAGGTATTTAAACACTTACTGGGCCACCATTATTGTAGAGATATAGGACTTACTGGTCAGTTTACTGACTTACCTATATTTTAGATGCGCAGGTCTGAGCAGAGTTTATCTGCACAAACTTGCCACCAATTCGCGAGTTCTTCCTTTTTCCGGTACTAAATTGCTTTTACTGTAATTAGCCAGAAATGTAACTTCACAAGAGACTTCAACTTATGTTGGTCTACCAGAAAATAGACCTTTTATTGAAACTATCACAAAAATTACATTAAACATTTGTATCGATATTAGCTCTGATTTAATAACTACGTTGACAAGAATTCAAATTAAAACAAACAGACAGTTAGGAACTTAAACTGTTGGTACATTTACTTGACAGATTAAAAGCTTATGAAAAATAAGAAATAGGAGGAAGAAATAAAGTGAAAGCTAAGTTAACCGAAGTTGATTATTTTGAGCAGACAGGGTGGCACTTTTTCCCCACCCGAGCAGACTGCTGGGCTCCCGCACGTTCAAGCACACCACGACTCGTTACCTGTTGACGGTTCGTCTCTTGGAGATAAGAGTGGAGAAGTGTCTGGACTCAACACGTGGATGAGTTTGTCCAACGGCCGTCCAGTTGGAACTTCAGCGTGTGTGGCTGATTCACGATACGAGGAAACTCGCCTCCCTCGGCAGGGAACAAAGGTCAAGCGCGCTGACTGACTTTCAAAATAAAACTTCCGAAAACAAATTCTTTCAGAAATGAGTGTTTCGAGGCACAGCAAGGCTTTGCCGTGACTCCAGCTGAGACGTGGGTCGAGTTGACACAATGACCGGAGCGTCTCCAGCTTTCCCAGAGGAGAGAAGCAGGTTGTGAGCTAGTTCTCCCCAAAAGCACTAAAGAAAAATGCAGGAAATGACCTTTATATGGGAGGCGGGGTCTGACCCACCTCCTTAATGACTACTGGCTGGTTTTAACAAAATAAGAGATGGGTTTTCATCTCATAGGCAGAATGGTCTCTGAAGGACAACAGGAAAACTGTTTACATAAACGGCCAGATGGACTGGCCTGTGAGCACAGAGAATATTATGGCTAACTTCATAGACAAAACAGAGAAGGAAGTGAACAGCCTTTACGTTTACCCTGAACTGTGTCTTAGAATCAGAGCCTGCTTGCTCTGCAGAAATAAAACCAGAAAGGTCAAACTCATGCAAGTAACAGATCATCATTAAAATGACAAAATATACTGTAGATCAATTCTGAATTAACACACATTAAAAAGAAAGTTCAATCTGATTAATTAGTGTCCATTAATTCATAATAATTGTTAACCAAAATAGTGTCCACTCGTCTCCTTGAGGGCTTCAAGAAGGTGTAACACTTAGAGTTTCAAAGAGATGCAGAGAGGTGTACTTGGAGGTCAAGCCTACAATATCAGAGATTAGGTGTATCACTACAGTCCCCCTTTTTGGAAGTCATCGCCTGTCCTTGGAGATGAGTTCCAACACGAAAGGATACCACCGAATGTCTCTGACCTCTATGTAATCCAGCAAGTGGAAAAATAAATAAAAAAAAAGTTCAAAATTATACTCCCATAATGTTTGTAAGTAATCCCATTGCGGTAAGCTTTCAATCCTTTGGAAAACATAGTCTGTTAACCCATGGAAAACTGAGTCTGTGATCCCTTGGAAAACAAAGTCTTATAATCCACAACGGTAAATCCACAACGATGGGGGTTATTGACTTCATCAGCAAGAATGGATTTTAATCAGCATGTAGAGGGGATCCCTCGATTGAAGCAGAGGAGGCGGCCCTTGGATGAAGGTTGAAGACCAACGTTGGATCAGCAGGTCCCCACATCGAAGGTTGCAGGCTGGATGGCTTCCAGTCGGTGCCACCCTGGTTCAATGTGTCATGCAATTATGTGGTTTTAGGTGGGCTTATGATTGGGATTTTACATTAGGCCCTACCTATATGCACCTGGTATGTAAGCTATCATGGATTAGATCAGCTACAATTACCAATTAAGGGGTGGATCAATGCTGTAAAAATCAGATATAGGGATCTATACCTATAGAAATGTGGAGGGCTTCTGTAACGAAGGCCTCTTCATTCAAACTATTCCTCCATTCATTATTTAGTTTAGGTTAAACTAAAATAAAAAAATGAAATCTAGTTTGGTCTAAATGTCTGTTGTCTTTTAGACGAACGACGCAAGATTTGGTATTCCCTATAAATTTTGAAGTCTATGGCGAGACTCATCAAAATGAATAGATCTAGAATAGAAACGATCGAATCGGTTCTACCTAAATGATTGGGAGATCAGTGTAGATTATAGTACCTTAAGTAGTATTAATCTACAATGACTCTTCAAAGATTGAGATCTTTAACAAAATGAACAGCATGTTGGCATAGTTAAATCCATTTAAGTCTTCAACTTATCAACAATCAAAACCTCTTTTGGCTGGGAGTGTTCAGAAAACAATAACAACTTCAATAACACAAAAGTAGCAATTAAGCAACTAAAAACAACGTTTCACTACGTCAAACTCACTCTGGTCGTCAGATTCCAACGTGTCACACACAAGAAAAACAGTTCTTAGCTTTATAACCGATGTCAATTAAATCCTGCAGATTTAAACGGTTGTTAAGGTTAGTTTTTGTTGTGGGTTTTATGCTTAGCGTTTCTAAGTTCTAGTTGGAACGGTTTCTTTTCGCAACTAGTATAGTTTAAACTGTTTAGTTTATTTACTATCCTGTGCTTGGACGACCTTGTTTTCCCATGAAGTCTTTGAGTTTGCGAGATCTTTGTCGTTTGTGGGGTTATTGAAATCTTTGTCCTTGACATGGGCATGGCCTAACATCACCCCCCTGTGGTCATGAGGGACCACGCACACAGGTGTGGACGTCCGTCCATGGGCACGAGTCAGGATGCCTTTGTTTAGTTTAAGCTGTTCGCGCAGTTTATTGGGAACCTTGTACAGGAACCTTACAGGTATCGGCCAACGTATCTCTGTACGTTTACCTCTTTCTGCGTAATTCAGGTGTGTCACAACTGTCGGCGCTGTCGCAAGTGTGTCTGACGGGTCAGACTGCGACGGGTCACTGTCGTTGTGATGTACGTCTTCCCACTTCATGACTGAAGAGGTGCTCTTTGAGTCTGTAAGAACTATGTCATCTCTGAGTAGTTCTAGATTCAAATGCTCTTGAACCAAGGTTTCATTGAAAGCTTGGCTGATGGCCGAATTACCTGTCCCAGAGGATAGTACAGCGTTCTCGGTGTGTGATCCTTGGACCTCTACACCGTCCTCTACCTGTGGTAGGAAGTGTGAGATTGCCCCCCTTTTGTTTGAGGAGGGGTCCTCAAAATCTGTAACAATGGAGTCCAAGTGACTGTCAGCGTGTGGTAGACTGTCACTTTCAGGACTCGGGTGTCCTTGAACCAAGACTTCACTGCAATCTTGGCTGTATGCCGATTTACCTGTCCCATAGGACAGTACAGCGTCATCGGTGTGGGACCCTTGGATCTCCACACCTCTACCTGTGATAGGTAGTGCTCAGTGAGTGCTGAAGGTGTCAGCTCGCAGAGGAGGTTCTCGTGTTGGGCCAGAGTCTGGTCCACCTGTTGAGTCTCCTCTGTCTCACCTGTATATGAAGGTTCACTTACCGGGCTTGTGGTCTCGGTTGGGGATTCCCTTGTGGCCATAGCGGTACCTGCTGTTAGACAGTCAGTGTCCTGACCTTGGGGAGGCACCACGATTGGCAGTGGACTGCTCACTGTGGCCCACATTGTCTGATTGCCATAATTTATAATCGCTTCAAAGCGATTTATAAAATCTTGGCCAACCACAAATGGAGTCTGGAGTGAGTCAAGTTCAGACACATATACCGGGTGGTATAGTGACATTTCGCCAATCTGCATGTGAACCATGGCTATTAGGGTTGTTCTCGTCTTTGCGAGGCCCTGTTGCTCACCATAAGTGTATTTCACAAAGGGTATTTGCCTGTCAACATCGTTAGCGGCGGTCCTTAGCTCCTCAAACAGTTCGGCTGACATGGTAGACACGTCTGAGCCGCAAACCAGGAGTGCTTCTTGCGCGAGGACCCCTTCCAATGTGAGTGGCAGGTAAGCTCTCTTAGCTATCCCCCTTTTTATAAAGTTACACAGAAACCGTTCAGGTTTTTTCACACGTTTCTGTGTACGTGTGACTCTGTCTGTGTAATCATCGTCGCTGTCAGCATCATGATGGCTGTCTGCCTCATGACCTTCAGGATGTGGATTTTCATCAATTTGTTTGCTGTCAGCATCTGGACTTTCAGGACGCTGATCATCAGCAATTTGTTTGCTGTCAGCATCTTTGTCAGTGTTGACGATGTTGTCAACAGTGTGCACTGAGTCGTTGCAAAAGGCAGTGCTGTGTGTCGCTTCGTCAGGTTGAACAACGTTGTTTGTGTTATCATCAAGGACAACATCACACGTTGTGTCAGCTTGGTCAACCACTGTAACATTCAAATCATTTGACAAACAACTCACAACCTCAGTCATGTCCACGCGCGGAGGCGCCGTTTCCATAATCTGGAGCATGTGTGACTCTTTGCATGTCTCGAACTGTGCAGTTCGAGGGGCAGGGGCAGGAGGGCCGCTCCTCGGGGGTACATGTCGGGACAGACCATCTTTCAAAGGGTCACGGTTCCCAGACATCAACTTCTCTCGAAGTTCACCCACTGTGAGACCTAGGTGATAACTCTTTTGGTTCGAACCGAACCATCTGGGTTCATCTAGAGAGCGAACACCTGCCTTTTGTGGTTCATTGCTCATCTCAGGGTTCTCGACCCGAGGGGTAGGGGGTTCAGAACTCCCCGTGAACCGATCAGAGTCAATGTTCCAGCTGGACACAATCTGTGGTTTGTTATCATGAAAAACATGTATACTCTCGCACTCTGTAGGAGAGGGAACCTCTTCTATTTCCTGCGAGAGGGATGTGACCTTTTGACCTGGGCACACCACTGAGGGTGTTTTTCGCTGTTCGAGCATGTCAAAAAATTCCATAGCACATTGTTTAATTTCTGCCATGGTACTCTCTTTGCAATTAACATTGAAGCGAACACATTTCATTATGAAAGGTATTAGATTCAAAGTGAAACGACTTTTAAACAGGTAATCTTCCTCAATTCCAGGGACAGTTTTATCCCCTGTGTAAACAGAGAGGAGCCTGTCGTAAAACACCAGGGGATGTTCACCTGGTTCCTGAAGGACGTTCTTTGCAGCTAAGTGCCTATCAAATGATGAATCAAGCCCACAATTTGTTGATGCACCTGCTAGAACGTCCATCTTTGTACAGATTTTCTGTGAAAAATCAAGTAAAGTGGGTCTCATTGCACAGTGTGCAGTCCCACCATGTGATGCCTGCGGCAGTCAACATGGAGTCCAAGATGTGAAATCAAATAAAAATCAGTGATTGTTATTAATTTGTCGACCTGTGACAAGGTCAAACAAAAACGGCTGTCGTTGTGAGATTTTTGTGAAAATCAAAACAAAAGACGCCTCATGTGTGTTATTTTAACCTTGCAGTTTAAAATAAACAGGGACAGACAGCTTGTTTTGCACAGAATTTATGATAAAAGTGTCAAGTTTATCAAAAAGCAGACATGTCTGTATTAAATCTGTGTAACTGTTCTGCCATCAACATTTGATTATATGTGAAAATCAAATGAAAGGGTGCTGTGTCCTCAACATTTCAAAATGTACTCTATTCGAAACAGGAACATTCAACATGTACAAATTACAGGAAGACTGCGTCTTCCAAAGTAACCAGCAGACGGGGTTGCCGCGCTGGATAAGTTTTATCACAGCGACTGCAATTTCTCTATCTGACCTCTATAGAGGCGCTGTTATCACCCGTGAGCGAAGCTGCAGCTTTTAGCCCACAGACGTCTAACAACGGACCAAAAACATCAATCAGAAATATCCAGAGCCTTTACGTGACAAAACTCTCGAACCCCAGCCTCACAAAATACGAAACGATGTGAGAAACACTGGTTGGACTGTGAAATATTTTAAACTGCGTTTAAAAGAAATAAGGTCGGACCCATAAAGCAGCTGCAGCTCCCGGTGTCACGTGACCTGGTCACATGGCGATCGGCAGTTTCAGAGCAACTGACTCAATCCACCCATTAAAATCCCAAAAACACCACGATGAAACAGTCTTTTCAGAGATAGTAACGGACAAACAAGCATGAAGCCTGTAAGAGCAGGTTTACTGAAGTGAAAGTTGACGAGGAGTGGGCTCCCCCACCCTGCAAGCGTCAACACTTACAGTGTAATCGACCAATCACAGCGAAGACAGAACTGTAGTTCTAAAACCCAAGTGTTCATGGGAAATTGTGTCTTCTAACCCTAACGCCACCCACGAGTGACGCGCCGTTCGAGCGGTGTGTTCACGGACCTGCGGTCGGTCGAACAAGAGCGTGGAACGGACTTCTCAACGTTCTAAAACAGTCATAAATATCGCTAAACACCGCGGTTAAGCCAGTCTTCGACGATATCACGTGCATAGAACCCAAACAACACAGATAAACTGTCAGAAATGTGTGCAAAAATGAATCTGACAACCACAGTCTACAGAACCAACTTTTTTGAACACGACACACAATGGACCAATCACAGCGCTTTAAGCAGCCATCTTGTCTCTCGGTAATGCTAACGTTAGCTCGACCCAGAGAGTTCTGGACACCCTTTCACAAAATAAACGTATTTTTACACCGCAGAAAATTCTGTAAATGAGCTCAAACACATCCAGGCTAACTCCCACGCCCCCCAAAGAAGGCAGCACGCTAACTGTGAACAACAACGGACTTTACGTCAAACGGAACCGGATCCCATCCGGTCCAAGCTGAGAGGGTCCAATCGAACCTCACAACACACGTTGTAACAGAAAAAGGCACTTAATGGAGCAGCATAATAATGTGTGACACAGCTTTTCAACAGCAATCCGCAGAAGTAATAAAATGAAGCAGAGGTGACACGGCGGTCACAAAACGAAAAAATGCATGCAGCCTCGCGACACGTAATAAAACGTCTCACAAACACAGACAAAACATTCATCCGCAGCTTCAATCATACGTTGAAATGTGAAAGAAAAGATAATTCTAACGGGAAACGCACCAGACAATGCCACGATTAGCAATCTCTGAGACACTCACCAGCCAAAACTATTCTATAAGTCCACAACAGGATGCAAACTATGCCAACAAATACCGTGACAATAAGCTACACAAAACAACTTAATAACCGTTCTAGGAACTCGGACGAGCCACCAAAATGTAACGAATAATGTGGGTAAGGTATTCTAACACTTACTGGGCCACCATTATTGTAGAGATATAGGACTTACTGGTCAGTTTACTGACTCACCTATATTTTTAGATGCGCAGGTCTGAGCAGACTTTAATCTGCACAAACTTGCCACCAATTCGCGAGTTCTTCCTTTTTCCGGTACTAAATTGCTTTTACTGTAATTAGCCAGAAATGTAACTTCACAAGAGACTTCAACTTATGTTGGTCTACCAGAAAATAGACCTTTTATTGAAACTATCACAAAAATTACATTAAACATTTGTATCGATATTAGCTCTGATTTAATAACTACGTTGACAAGAATTCAAATTAAAACAAACAGACAGTTAGGAACTTAAACTGTTGGTACATTTACTTGACAGATTAAAAGCTTATGAAAAATAAGAAATAGGAGGAAGAAATAAAGTGAAAGCTAAGTTAACCGAAGTTGATTATTTTGAGCAGACAGGGTGGCACTTTTTTCCCCACCCGAGCAGACTGCTGGGCTCCCGCACGTTCAAGCACACCACGACTCGTTACCTGTTGACGGTTCGTCTCTTGGAGATAAGAGTGGAGAAGTGTCTGGACTCAACACGTGGATGAGTTTGTCCAACGGCCGTCCAGTTGGAACTTCAGCGTGTGTGGCTGATTCACGATACGAGGAAACTCGCCTCCCTCGGCAGGGAACAAAGGTCAAGCGCGCTGACTGATTTTCAAAATAAAACTTCCGAAAACAAATTCTTTCAGAAATGAGTGTTTCCCATGCATGGCGTTGTTTTCACCCTGATAGCAAAGGATATTCTTTCTTTTCACATGTGCATCACTCATATTCTCGTCTAGATTATTTCATAGTAAGCAATTCATTGATGACAAACATTTCAGACACTAAGATACACCCTATTGCTGTCAGCGATCATGCACCAGTTACTGTAAATTTAGATTTAAAAAAAACAACAACAAAAAATATAAATTGGAGATTAAATACATCACTGCTACAAGAAGAAGAATTTTTGCAATATTTTAAAAAAGAATGGGCATCGTATCTAGAGTTTAATGACTTGCCAGGAACTTCAGCATGTACACTTTGGGAGGCTGGGAAAACAGTCATGAGAGGTAAAATAATATCCTATTCATCAAATAAAAAGAAAAAAGAAAATAAACGTATTGATGAATTAGAGAAATCCATTAAATTGTTAGAAGGTCTACAAGGTGAGGAAACACAGCAAAAGCTACGCAGATTAAAATTAGAACTAAATGAATATATTGATAAGAAAAATAAATTCTTGATACAAAGACTTAGATTAGATCATTTTGAATACGGTAATAAATCAGGGAACTTTTTAGCTAATCAACTCAAATTAAACAAAGAAAAAACATCTATATATGGTATTAAAGATGAAAATGGAAATATATTTTATGATGAGGGAAAAATAAACGATGTTTTTAAAGATTTCTATAAAACTCTATACACTCCACAAATAAATCCATCTAACGAGGATATTAATGAATTCTTGGAGAAAGTAACACTTCCAAAACTAGATATTAGTCAGTCATCAAAACTAGACTCACCATTAACATCCGATGAGCTCCATGAAGCAATTAAAAGCATGCCTAATAAGAAATCTCCAGGTCCTGATGGCTATCCAGTGGAATTCTATAAAATATTCTGGGATATACTAGAACCGATATTCTATAGAGTGCTACTTGAGTCAGAAGGAAATGGCAGGCTACCAACACATATGAATTCAGCTAACATTAGTCTCTTATTAAAATCAGGCAAAGACCCAGTATTACCTACCAGTTATCGTCCAATTTCTCTTATTAATGTAGATGTTAAAATAATTTGTAAAGTCTTATCAAAAAGACTAGAGAAGATAACTCCTGTTATTATACATCCAGACCAAACCGGATTCATAAAGGGAAGACACTCGAACACAAACACTCGCAGATTATATAATGTAATAGAGTATTCGTATTTTAAAAATATTGAAACAGCTATTTTTTCTTTAGATGCTGAAAAAGCATTCGATAGAGTAAATTGGAATTTTTTATTTGCTACCTTAAATAAATTTGGTTTTGGGAATTACTTCATTAACTGGTTAAAAATATTATATAGTTCACCAACAGCGTGCGTCAGGACAAATAATCAATTATCTTCAAGCTTCTGTTTACAGAGGGGCACCAGGCAAGGTTGCCCACTTTCACCAGCATTATTTGCTATTTTTATTGAACCTTTAGCAGCAGCAATAAGGCAAAGTGCTGATATTAAAGGAATAAAGGGTAGAAACATAGAACATAAAATTAGTCTTTATGCTGATGATGTTTTGCTTTTTCTTGAGAACTCAGGAAACTCAATATCTAATGTTATCAAGTTAATCAACTCATTTTCAAAAGTTTCTGATTATTCTATAAACTGGACAAAATCTACAGTGCTTCCGATAAATTGTGTGTTTAATAATTCTCTTAATGAAAGACTACAATCAGGTAATATTAAATATTTAGGTGTTAATATCTCTCCTAAATTGGAGGATTTAATAAAATTAAATCATATCCCACTATTAAAGAAAATTGAAGACGATCTTACTAGATGGAGATCTCTACCCATATCACTTATGGGAAGAGTTGCCTCAGTAAAAATGATGGTGCTGCCGAGAATAAATTATTTATTCTCAATGATTCCAAATAAACCTTCAAATGAATGGTTTAAGTCCCTGGACTCTTCGATATCTAAATTCCTTTGGAACAATAAAACTCCGCGTATTAGTTTAAAAACATTACAAAAATCTAAAGATACCGGAGGATTAGAACTTCCAAACTTTTATTACTACTATTTAGCAAACAGGTTACAATATATATCAAAGTGGTTAAAACCAAATGCACTAGATGAAACTTGGATAGATATAGAACAAACTTTATGTAATAATATTAGGATTTCAGATCTACCATTTATCAGTACAGATTTAAAAAGACATGTCTGCTTTAAGAGCATCAATATTAGCTCATCTCTGACAGCATGGTGGGAGTATCTGAAAATGACAAAGTCTTCACTACTCCCATGTAGACATACACCTCTCTGGAACAATCCTGACATTCAACAAGAAAATAATATGTTAAATTTCCCAGGTTGGAGAATGAAAGGTATTGAATATCTAGAACACATATTTGAGGGTATAGACTTTATTCCATTTAATAAATTAATAATACAATATGACATTGATAATAAATACTTCCTACAATACCAACAAATTAAGTCAATTGTAAAAAAGAAATTTAAGCTTAATAAAACATTGTTGGAAACACCAACATGTGTGTTAGAGTTTATTAATTTTCAACCACCCAAATTATTATCTAAAATATACAAAAAATTGTCTAGGATCGATGACTCGATATCACTACCTGTTGAAAAATGGGAGTCAGATTTATCAATCAACTTTGAACAAAACATTTGGTCTCAAGTATGTTCAAATACTTTTAAATTGACTAGAATCTCCAATTTACAATTAATACAATATAAGGTTCTCTATAGAGTACATTATACAGGGCAGCGAATGTTTAAGATGGGCTTTATACCATCTAACAAGTGCTCACAGTGCATAAGTAATACACCTGATGATTATATTCACGCGCTCTGGTTCTGTCCACCCGTTCAGAGGTTCTGGGTACAGGTATGTGAAGACTTGTCTAAATGTTTGAAAATTAATATCCCACTCTCTCCATCTGTTTGCTTATTGGGTATCTTTGAAGATGTTATACTAGAAAAAAATACATCCTATATGCTTTTCACTGCCTTATGCATCGCAAAGAAAACCATACTCGTAAATTGGAAAAATAAAAATAATCTTAGCATTAATCAGTATAAAAATCTTCTGTTAGATCATATTAGTCTTGAAACAGCATCTGCCGACACATTGGATCAACCTATTTGGCATTCTTTGATCGGCTCCGTTACGTAGTGAGGGTGGGGGGTCTGGGATGTGGCCTTGTGGGGCATTGGGACTGGAGGGGGGGAGGTTGGGGTTTGGGGCGCCGGGGGGTTAGGGCTGCTTGGGCGGGGAGGACCTTGTCTTCGACCTGGGGAGGACCGGGGGGGGTCACATATAGGGAATGGAGTGAGCACTATGGCTATGGGTGGCGGGATGACATCAATCTCGCCCCCATGCCTATGCTCACTCAACATTATGCATCTAGACAATTAGGGCCTGGGTTAGAGTTGGAGTGGAGGGGAAACTGGTACAATGCTAGCCTTTGCTCCTTCTCTTTCCCTTTTAAATACACTTTACAACAACACTCACCAACAGTACATTTGGGGGCGGGGGTGTGTGTGTCGGGGTCTTGATTTGTTAATTTCAATTTTATTTATTTATGTATTTATTTATATATTATTTATTTATTTTTCTCTTACCCCCTGGTTGCCTTGCGGACATTCTGGGGGTGGGCCGTCAGGGGTTGTGCTGGGGTGTGGGGGGGTTCGGGGCCTGCGGGTTCGCCGTGGGCGGGGCTGGCAGTGCGCTCCCTCTGGGGCTGCTTGGACTCGGGTGTCCTGTCCTGTCGGCGGGGCGCGGGGTGTGCCGGATCTTGGACGTCTGCTGCTCTCCACCCCAGAATGAATGGGTCTACCTCCTGGGTTTGGATGTGGGCTGCCCCATGTAGGGAGCAGGTACATGTCTTGGACCTAGGGGGTATAGAGTGTGCATCGGGATTATGAATGGAGCGTGTCGTTATTGTTTGTCTTTCTGTGACTGAGGGTGAGGATGAGGGTGGGTCTGAATGAGTGTGTCTGTGTATGAATGTTTAAGTGTCAGGCTGGGACTTGGACTGCCCCCTCTCTGATACTTCTGAGGCTACCCAGTGTCGCGCTCCTGCCACGTGGCCCCCTGGTGGGTGTTCCTCTGCCTGCGGGCGTGCTTGGGGCCCTCACTATCTGGGGCTGGGCGCTTGGGCGTTTGTCAGCTCGGCCTGGTGGCTGCCTGGTGGGGCTCGGGTCCTCTGGTCCTGTCAGGTCTGGACCTGAGGGATGGGCGTCCCCGGTGCCCGAGCCTCGGTGACCGGCCCTGGGGCTACGTCGGTGCAGCGGGCTCCGGCGGGGGCCTGTGTATTGTCGCTGTTGACCCCGGGGGGTCATTGTGTGTGGTCCCTGGTGGGGTTCGTCCGGTTCTTCCACTTGGTCGGATCTGGGGAGTGGACGAGTGGCTCGTCCTGTTCGGGTGGTCCTGGGGACTCTGGGCTCGGGGTCCTTCCTGGGGTCTTGGGCTTTGATCGCCCCTTCGTCTGTCTCGGGCTTTGGGGGGACGGGTCTCTGATGCTTCACAGTCGCTACTAAATGTTCTATTGGAGGAACCTTATTCACTTATGCATGCTCACAACCACACACAAATGGATGCAGGGATGTATAGTAGATGTATGTAGATGGGTATATAAATGAATATAAATATATATGTATGTATATTGTATATATATTTGTAGGTATGGGTATGTGTATTTATAGAAATCTTTTGCAAGGTCATGAATATTATCAGTCTTTATGCTTGTATGTTTCGTTGTTGTGTTCTGTCATGTGCTTTGCAGGATTGTGGACGGAGGTTTGGTGTGTTTGCCTTGTGCTCTTTCTGTGGACAATTGTTGTTTTGTTGTCTCACTTTCTCTTTTCTTTCTTTCTCTCTATTAAAAAAATAAATAAATAAATAAATAAATAAATAAATAAATAAATAAAAAAAAAATACATATTGGAGTGAGAGGATGGCTATAAGGTGTGAAGGGAGGCCATCTATAAATGGAAAAAAAAAAATAAAACTTCCGAAAACAAATTCTTTCAGAAATGAGTGTTTCGAGGCACAGCAAGGCTTTGCCGTGACTCCAGCTGAGACGTGGGTCGAGTTGACACAATGACCGGAGCGTCTCCAGCTTTCCCAGAGGAGAGAAGCAGGTTGTGAGCTAGTTCTCCCCAAAAGCACTAAAGAAAAATGCAGGAAATGACCTTTATATGGGAGGCGGGGTCTGACCCACCTCCTTAATGACTACTGGCTGGTTTTAACAAAATAAGAGATGGGTTTTCATCTCATAGGCAGAATGGTCTCTGAAGGACAACAGGAAAACTGTTTACATAAACGGCCAGATGGACTGGCCTGTGAGCACAGAGAATATTATGGCTAACTTCATAGACAAAACAGAGAAGGAAGTGAACAGCCTTTACGTTTACCCTGAACTGTGTCTTAGAATCAGAGCCTGCTTGCTCTGCAGAAATAAAACCAGAAAGGTCAAACTCATGCAAGTAACAGATCATCATTAAAATGACAAAATATACTGTAGATCAATTCTGAATTAACACACATTAAAAAGAAAGTTCAATCTGATTAATTAGTGTCCATTAATTCATAATAATTGTTAACCAAAATAGTGTCCACTCATCTCCTTGAGGGCTTCAAGAAGGTGTAACACTTAGAGTTTCAAAGAGATGCAGAGAGGTGTACTTGGAGGTCAAGCCTACAATATCAGAGATTAGGTGTATCACTACACCGTAGAGAACCCCGCTGTTTCAAGCCAAATTAACGCGGCCGGAGGAGTTTATTGAGGGTTTTGTGTCGACCATTTGACGGTGAGTCGTTATTTTTATGTATTTTAGTTACTTTTCATTAAATCTGTTGACTACCTATAGACGCTAACGCTGTGTCTGCCTGTTGGTTGTGCTGGGTTACTAATGGATAAATCCGTAGAGAACCCCGCTGTTTCAAGCCAAATTAACGTGGCCGGAGGATTTTATTGTGCGTTTTGTGTCGACCATTCGACGGCGAGTCGTTAGTTTCATGTATTTGGGTTACTATGTATAAATGCGGTGGCGACACACCCGTGTATTTGAGATTTAAACGTGGTTTTAGGGATTAAAAGATCATTCTATTTTTTGTTAATTTCGTGGCCGAATAGAATATATGTACGTAAAGTATTAAATAAATCCTTTGATTTTTGTAATTTCATCCTTTTAGGATCATTTTTGTTACTTTTCAGTTGGCAGTGTAGTGCCAATATTGATAACGCTGCCGGCTATATATAAATATATATATATATATAATATAGAAATATATAAATAGCGGATTAGATTAGCTTCCCCTAATTTTCATAAGACATTTGTGCTTTTGAAATTGTGGACCTAAAAAAATTAATAAGCGTTTTAGAAATTGTGGAACTAATTTTTTAATTAGCGGTGCCCAGCTTTGCATTTTCAGTTGGTGTGGTTCTCATTCACACTGCACTGAGTCAATAGCCTATATGCCACGGGTAGTGGTGACGTACTTCCGTTAAAATATGACTCACACGCTTCACTTCCGGCTCTCATCTACTACTGTTGTTGTTAGCGGTAGCTTCTAGAACTAGACCATGTAAAAGACACAAAAGGTAAATTATCTGCGAGCTACTGGTACAACAACAGAGATTTGTTGTGTGCCGTTGTGTCCAGTGAATAGCAGGTACAATAGAGCGCTTAGTTTTTTATATTTTAAAGCTGCAGTATGTAGCTTTTTTTATGAACATATTTCTTCACTCTGTCACTACCTCCTGACAGACTGATGTTAGCCAGGTAATCTCTGAAAAAAATTTAAAAAAATATTGTCCCCTTGCTTCTCCAGGTGGTAAATAAGCATTTCTAAAAAGAAAAGGTGACCCGCCATTTTCCAGCCAATAAAAACAGAGTTTGTAACCAGCCAATAAAAACAGAGCTTGAATTTGAATCAGCCAATAAAAACAGAGCTTGAATTTGAAATTCAACAGACCACAAGGGGGCAGAGCCACATATGGCTCTGAGGGGGAGGGATCAGAATGCTTTGCCTGTTGAAAATATTTCTAACTGCTGCAGTTCTACAGAAACTGCATACTGAACCTTTAATGCCACAGTTCGTGGCTAACCGAGTTAGCCTTAAAGCTAACACTCGGTTGTAGCCGGCGTTTTAAACCTCAGAATATTCAAGAGCCAGCATCAAACAGTGGTTAAAAAGGAGCTGTAGCCTGTACCTGCATTGTTCCAGTGGAATAATTGTCCCTTCCACTTCCATGACCGGGGCTTTGGGAGAGAAGCAGAGAGGACAGCGAGGAGGAGGAGAACACAACAACAGCAGCTGCAGCTCAGTAAGAAACACGATTATCACTCGACTCCACACCCTGCACTTGTAGATTTAATGTTGGAGTCATGATGAGTGATTTAATAAAAGTTTGTAACTACATACTTTTAAAATAATATTCAGATTTTAACATGTGTTTTCTAATCTGTAAATATGTTTGTAAACTCTTAGTTACACCTCTGAAATATTCTCTGCTGTTTCCTTTAATATGAAACCAGAACTGTTTCACTCCAATGAAACATTTAATTTCCTGAGATGTAATTAATTTATTTTAAAGCATAACTCTCATAAAGAGTTCTCTGTTTGGTTTTTTACTTGTAGGTAAATATGAACACTTGTTTTTTTTTTTCCAGGTTTGCATCATCTGACCTCCTGATGTGTTTCTGGCTGGCCCATGACTGCTCTGCTCTGCCATTCATGGTCGGTGTTCACCAAGAACTGAGAGGAACTCCCCATCAAGTTCAACTTGTGTTTATTTGTCTTATACAGGTTAACACAGAGTTAACAGTACAATGAAGTGCTCAGGATGAGAAGAGCAGATTTGACTTGCTAAAAATCAAAGAACAAACTACTGTATGTATACTAAAAGCATGCACAGTGAAAAAGTAATTATAATATTCACAAAGTCCTGAAGAGAGACGGATATAACAATGCAGCAGGATGAATTTGAATTAACTACTACTAAGTATTTCAAGCTAGTAATATAAGCTAACATGTGTTACAGGGTATGATATTCATTTGACCGTGTTCATATTAGATCCAATTGTTTGATTATCTCCATTAATTTAGTTTGATTTGGTGTGTGCATGGAATGTAGTGGGGCCTTTGAAAGAATGGTGCGTTGGCGCAATAGTCAAAAGAGTCCACTAGAGGGACTCGTGCGCTCTTTACATTTAATACAACAGTAAGTAAAGACGCACTGGTTTCAACTAGTCATCTCTTTTCTTATAATTGTCCTTTTTTATAAGGTAAGAAGTTAGATTAAACTTTCAGGAAAATGATATGAGTGAATGCTAGCCCTGTATGTGCGAGTTTGTATATGTTTAGTTAGTTTTGTGTCACATATTAGTTATCTTGTTTTAATGTAATGTGTGAAGAGTGTTTGGCTAGCTACTTAGCTCTGTTGCTAACGTTAATAAGCCGTTAGCAACCTCTTCTGTTCGGCAGTTGGTTGATAAATGAGGATAATTGTAATTTTTATGAAGTACAAGTAATGTACTGTTCTTCATCATTTTGATATTCACATTTTTCTCTTTATTAGTTTACTTTTGACAGTAAGGGCCAACATTTGGAGGCACTGCTGAGATCGTTTGGCGAGAGGACCATTCCCAAGATTCCTGTGGAACCCTCCTGCTGAGCATCCCAAAACAACCCAAGTTTGCAGAAAACAACGTGGAGGTCTTCAACCAGCAGTTGACAGTTTGTATCCTGAAGTGTGCACTGACCACTAGAGATCAATACCAATCAACTGAAGGCGGTTGGACCCCATTCTATTGTTTCTGAAATTCCAAAATATAAAAATGGAGTCGGAACTGGAAAATCTTCAGCTGGAGATAAAAGGAGCATTGTATAACTTGACATTTGAACAGCTGATTGAAATATGCATCACACTGCAGCACTCAGCACCTGGAGGAGAACTTTTGACTAGTAAAACACGCAGTCATCTAATTTCATATGTCATCAAATATCTTGAGCAGGAGGAACTGGCTAGACTTGAAGATGAAGGCATGTCAGAATATCTCAGCATCTGGGACACAATAAATAAAGTAAAGTCCATTAAAGAGTCACCCAGAGTAGAAAATCAATCTGATGACCAGGAAAGGCTTCAAAAAGAAATAGAGGCACTCAGATTGTCGCTACAACAGAAAGAAAAAGAGGCCCGGGGTGTAATGGACAGAAAAACGTTCTCTTGCCCACAGGTTTCACAGATAAATGTGACTCCAACATTTTCAGAAAATCCAATGTGGCGCAAAGATTTCAAGATTCTTGGACAGATAGGAGAGCCAGGCCAGAAGGATCGGTTGACATTCTCTAGTCTGGCAAGACAGATTGAAAGTGGGCTTACCAAAGGCTATTCAGAGACAGATATTATTGATGCTGTGATCCGTGCTATAACACCCGGCCTACAATTACGGAGCTACTTGGAGGGAAAAGAGATCCTTACCTTACCTGCTCTGCGTAGAATCTTAAGGTCTCATTACCAGGAGAGAGGTGCCACAGATTTATACAAGCAGCTAACCTCTGAGGTTCAGGGCAGCAAAGAGTCTCCTCAGAATTTCTTAATCAGGGCTATGGACCTGAGGCAGAAAATTCTGTTTGCCTCTCAGGAAGCAGAGTCAGCTTTAAAATATGACCCTGCTCTTGTCCAGAATCTGTTTATGCATACCATCTTAACAGGTTTACAGAATGACAACATCAAGAGTGATCTTCAGCCTTACCTCACAAAGCCTGGCGCACCCGATGAACTGTTGCTGGAGAAAGTGAATATTGCTTGTACAAATGAAAAGGAGAGGCAGGACAAAAAGAAGCACGCTGTCCCACAAAGGGCAACCAGTGTCAGTACTGTCCAGTCTGGTGAGCCGGCCAGAGAAACAAAAACTCCAACCCAGCAAAACCGATCTCAGATGTCCCCTGATGTGTTATCTGAGATCAAAGAAATGCGCTCTGACATGGTGTTGTTAAAGGATCTGAGAGCTGAAGTGTTCCAAATCAGGGAAACAATCCAAAAAAACACTAATACACAGCCAAAGCAACCCCCACAAAGTTCAGAACAAGTGTTTGCTGCAAGTCCAGTGTTCTCACCTACAGAACAGTCCTTCAGATTCATGTCACCCATGATGCCAGTTTATCCTCAACAGCACCCAGAATTGCTGCAGGAGTACAGGCCCCTGTATGGTCCAGGACAGATGAGAGGGACTGCACAATTTCAACAAAGGTTTGCTCCACAACAATATTACCAAAGACCACGCCAACAACCCAGATGCTTTGCTTGTACCCAAGCCAATGAGGAACATTGTCAGCATTGCTTCAGATGTGGAAGTACTGAGCACTTCAGGGCAGGATGTAGAGCAGACAGAGCAGCTCCTTCAACATATAGGGGACCTTTAAACTAAGTCGGGTTGCCTCCGTGGGGCGTGGGGCAACCAGAGTTAACTACAAGTCCCATTTTTGTGTAAACTGTGGAAAAAAGAAAGTGAAGAGGGAATTAAAATGCTGCTGGAGTTGTAAAACTGCTCTTTATTGCTCAAAAACATGTCAGAAAATGCATTGGCCTGTTCACAAAATTGACTGTAAGTCACACTCATGTTTAGGTGTTAAACAAGTCAGGCAGCTACGTGAACAATCTGAACCCAAAACTATCAGAGCTTCTGTTAAAGATCAAACTGTAAGGGAGCTAGTAGGAAAAAAATGTATTATCAAGTGCTTCCTGAATGGACAGAATACTCAAGCACTCTGGGACACAGGTTCACAAATATGTGCTATAGATGAGGCTTGGAAAGAAAATTACCTACCTGACCTGCAGCTAAGGGATGTTACTGAGCTACAGGACCCACTGGACCCATTATATATTGAAGCAGCTAATGGCACCGCCATGCCATACTCTGGCTGGCTGGAAGTCCCTTTCAAGTTGACTACGATGGATGATGAGCTGCTAATACCTGTGCTTGTGTTGAAAGGCAACCAACAGCAATGCCCAATCATTGGGTTCAATGTAATTGAACATCTCGTGCAGAACAACCGGGAAGGCCAACCAATATATGGCGGTATGGACAAACTTGTAAATGCAGTAAAAATTGCATTCCCTCATCTAAAAAATAATAAGGTAAAAGCCTTTATTTCTGCTGTCAGCCTGGGTCAAACATGTGAACACAATGTGATGACAGTAAATGAAAGAGTCAATGTGCCAAAACACACCACCGTCCAGATTCAGTGTCGTATTCAGGCCCCAAAGTTTAGGGAAGCTAAAACTCTGCTTTTTGAGCCTCTTGTGAACCCACAGTGGCCTGAAGAATTGGAATTCTGTGATACCCTTGTATCAATTGAGGCAGAAACAGCCCCAAAGGTTGTTTTAAGTGTTCAAAACCCCACAAACCACGATATCACACTTCCAGGCCGGACGGTTGTTGGAGCTGTGCAGTCTGTAAGGTCTGTGTATCCAGCTGACTTTTTTAGCACAACCCAACAACCAACAAGTAAATCAGTCAATCACATCCAGGCCCAGAGCACCAGTGAAGGTGTACCTACAGATGGACAGTGGGACCCTCCTGTTGATTTAACTCACCTGGATGAGGACCAGAGACAAATAGTAAGTCAAATGTTAAGAGAAGAATCTGAGTCTTTCTCCAAATCTGATGAGGATATTGGCTGCATACACGGGTTACAAATGAACATCTCACTGAAGGATGATGAACCTGTGTCAAAAACATACCGGTCTGTGCCCAAACCTCTGTACAGGGAAATGAAAGATTACCTGCAGGATCTCATAGTGCAAGGGTGGGTTGAAAGATCCAAATCTTCTTATTCCTCGCCAATTGTCTGCGTAAGAAAAAAAGATGGCACTCTGCGTTTATGTATAGATTACAGAGAGCTCAACAAAAAAACACATCCTGACCGCCACCCGATTCCCAGGGTTCAAGATATAATGGATAGCCTGGGGGGAAACACCTACTTTTCCTTGCTGGACCAAGGGAAAGCATATCATCAGGGATTCATGGACAGAGACAGCAGGCATTTAACAGCCTTTGTGACCCCCTGGGGTCTATACGAGTGGATACGAATCCCATTCGGCCTGATGAATGCGCCCGCAGCTTTTCAGCGCTGCATGGAACAATGCTTAGCAGATTTGAGGGATGAAATGTGTGTACCATATCTTGATGATGTTCTTGTGTTTAGCAGGACATTTGAAGATCATGTCAGCCATGTCCGAGCAGTGTTGCAACGTCTGAGGCAGCATGGGATCAAGCTAAAACCTAAAAAGTGTGACCTGTTTAAAGCTGAGGTGCGGTACCTGGGCAGGATCGTGTCTGCTGAGGGCAACAGGATGGATCCAGCTGACACTAATGCTGTAAGAGCCCTAAAGCATAAACATCCTGCGAATGTTGGTGAGTTGAGAGCAATTCTTGGACTTTTGAGCTATTACAGGCAGTATATAAAGGACTTTTCACGTATTGCTAGTCCCTTATATGATCTGTTAAAAGCACCTACAAAGCATGAGCCGTTAACAAACAAAAAGAGAAAGTGGCCAACAAAAACTGGCAGCAGAGCTGTCCCATCCAGTACAATCATTCATTGGACTGAAAAACACCAGTTGATCCTGGAACAACTCATTGACTTCCTTGTCAACCCCCCTATACTTGGCTTCCCAGATTTCTCACAGCCATTTGTTCTTCACACAGATGCGTCAAATCTGGGTCTAGGTGCTGTGCTGTACCAAAAGCAGAGTGGAAAGCTTCGTGTGATTGCCTATGGCTCGCGCACCCTAACAGCTGCAGAGAAAAATTATCATTTGCATTCGGGGAAGTTGGAGTTTCTCGCCCTTAAATGGGCTGTAACAGAGAAATTCAGAGACTATTTATATTATGCCCCATTTTTCACTGTCTATAGTGACAATAATCCACTCACATACGTGTTGTCATCTGCCAAACTAAATGCAACAGGATGCCGATGGGTTGCAGAGCTGGCAGATTTTCATTTCTCTGTGAAATACAGGCCAGGAAAGGAAAATGTGGACGCAGATAGTTTATCCCGAATGCCTCTAGATGCAGAGTTTTTTATGAAAGAGTGTTCAGAAGAAATGCCATCTGACGTCATTGGGGCAACTACAGAAGCTGTGAAAAATCAAGATGAGTCCAGTGTGTCGTGGTCCATGTGTGTCTCAGTAGCATCTGCAGATTTGACCCCTGACACATCCATCATCCCACTAACACCAGAACAGATCCAGAATGACCAAAGAAATGATCCAGTTCTGGGACCAGTGATCCAGTTAAAACTAACCGCAAGCAAACCGTCAGGTGCACAACTCAAGCAACTTAGTCCACAAGTGGGGTGTTTGCTAAGAGAGTGGGACAAGTTGGAAATTGATGAAAGTGGGGTGTTGCACAGAAAGACAACAAGCAAAAAACAACTTGTACTCCCAGAAAAGTATAAAAATACAGTGTTGAGGGAACTTCATGACGAAATGGGCCACCAAGGTGTCGACAGGACATCATCCCTGATACGGGACAGGTTTTATTGGCCATATATGCAGCGTGAGATAGAGAGCTATGTCATGAGAAGATGTGAATGTCTCAAACATAAGAAACCCAGTCAGGAAACAAGGGCTCCCCTCACCAATATAGTAACAACTCAACCATTTGAACTTGTCTCTGTTGATTTCCTACATCTCGAAAAATGTCTAGGGGGTTATGAGTACATCTTGGTGATTATTGATCATTTTACCCGCTTTGCCCAGGCCTATGCCACCACTTCCAAATCAGCTAAAACAGCTGCGGACAAGATCTTTAATGATTACGCCATGAAATTTGGTTTTCCTGCTCGTATTCACCACGACCAGGGTGGTGAATTTGAGAATCAACTATTCACACAACTAAAAAAATACTGTGGAATTGCAGGGTCCAGAACCACTCCCTACCACCCGCAAGGAAATGGACAAGTTGAAAGATTCAACCGGACATTACTCCAAATGCTTCGGACACTCACAGACAAACAGAAACACAACTGGAAGGATTCATTAAACAAAATGATCTATGCATATAACTGTACTCGGAGTGAGGTGACAGGTTTCTCCCCCTTTCAGTTGTTGTATGGGCGTTCTCCCCGATTGCCAGTTGACATGCTGTTTAATTTGACTCCAGAACAAGCAGACCATAATCATCATGGCTATATGGAAAAGTGGAAGCAAGGCATGGAGGAGGCGTATGGAATCGTCAGAGAAAATGCCCAGAAAGCCGGCCAGAGGAGTAAGGAATTGTACAACCGCAAGGTGAATAGTTCAGTACTACAACCAGGTGATCGTGTTTTAGTGCGCAATTTGACACCTCGTGGGGGCCCAGGAAAACTGAGGAATCATTGGGAGGACATTGTTCATGTTGTTGTACGCCAGGTAAATGAAAATGTCCCAGTTTATGAACTCAAACCTGAAAAGGGTCAAAGAAGGTCAAGGGTCCTTCATCGCAATCTGCTCCTCCCATGTGACTCTTTGCCCCTTGAGATTCCAGTCCAGACTGGAAAGAAGAGGAGAAAAATGTTAAATAACAAAGGAGTGGAGCAGGCAGAGGAAGAGGATGATGATGCTGACGCTGACGAATACTATCCTGTGCTATTTCACCAGCCAGCCCAGCCTGAGAAAGTAAGTCATATGCCTGCAAGCACAACCCAAGAGCTAGGAGATATCCAGTTTGAACAGAGCATAGCTCCTGAAATGGATCACAAACAAGGAGAAACAACTGTGATGGAATATGAGGAGTCTGGCTCTTGTAACGAGGAACAAATGATGGAGGATGCTACTGAACAACCTGCTTCAACTGGGATCATGGAGGATGCTACTGAACAACCTGCTTCAACTGGGATCATCAGAGAGGGAGTTCAGGCTCCTGAAGAAGCTCAACGACCGCAACGGCTTCATAGGAAGCCCAAAGTTTTTACATATGAGAGGCTTGGATCTCCAGTCTGCTATAACCTAAGGACTCCACCACAGCCCCCATACTTCACAATGCCATGGATGAACATTGTTCACCCATACTACATCTCATATGACTATCAGAGATGAGAGCAGGACATGGTGCACCACTGAACTGAAAGAATGGACACACATTGGGGTCATAGCATGATGGACTGTTTATTATAACATTCACAATGAGGGACTATTCTCTACGTGAACTGACATTATTGGCATCCAAGCCGCAATGTACTTGTCAATGAACTCTTGTTATGGAGTCACGGGATGACCACTAAGATGATGGACAAGTAGTGACTTTCATGTTTAAAACATGGACACTGGGTGTTTACCCTCAAAATGAGAATGTATGAAAAGAGTTCCAGTCTGTAAGTAGATTTAGTGACTTAAGGAATATTTTTAAGACTGATAGGTTGCTTCTCATGCTTTACTACTTTCCCAACATCGCATGAGTTGAGATGTTGGGGACAACATCTATTTTGTGGGGGAGTGTGTTACAGGGTATGATATTCATTTGACCGTGTTCATATTAGATCCAATTGTTTGATTATCTCCATTAATTTAGTTTGATTTGGTGTGTGCATGGAATGTAGTGGGGCCTTTGAAAGAATGGTGCGTTGGCGCAATAGTCAAAAGAGTCCACTAGAGGGACTCGTGCGCTCTTTACATTTAATACAACAGTAAGTAAAGACGCACTGGTTTCAACTAGTCATCTCTTTTCTTATAATTGTCCTTTTTTATAAGGTAAGAAGTTAGATTAAACTTTCAGGAAAATGATATGAGTGAATGCTAGCCCTGTATGTGCGAGTTTGTATATGTTTAGTTAGTTTTGTGTCACATATTAGTTATCTTGTTTTAATGTAATGTGTGAAGAGTGTTTGGCTAGCTACTTAGCTCTGTTGCTAACGTTAATAAGCCGTTAGCAACCTCTTCTGTTCGGCAGTTGGTTGATAAATGAGGATAATTGTAATTTTTATGAAGTACAAGTAATGTA
>JBBPBX010024136.1:0-10602 GCA_038048925.1 Garcialebias charrua | reverse complement strand
GGTTTTTGGGCTGGACTAAAAATAAAAGATCAAGGAGCGTCTTCCAGACGTGCTGGGTTGTTTGAGTCACAGAGCAGCCGAAAAAAAAGAAACAGCTGAAGGAGTTTCATCTGCGCTAACCTCCAGTGTGAAACAACAAAAACTGGATTTAGTTTTTAAAGCCTGAATTTAAAATTTTCTCACTCCTCAGACAGGAAACTGTAGGAGGTCAAGAGGTCAGAGAAGCCAACCACAGGGAAATAAAAGGCTGAATCAGGGCCGGCCCAAGGCATAAGAAAACTAAGCAGCTGCTTAGGGCCCCGGGGTCACTAGGGGGCCCCCTAAGTGGAAGCACAGGTTTTAGGAAGTTTGTGAAGTATTAAGAAAGAAGTAACGTAAACAGGTCAAATGAGTGAGTAAAGGTTATTTAATGTTTTAAGCTCAGCTTTTATAAATTGCATACATTTACATAGTATTAATAACTAATTATTCAACTTTAAATTTATTCTTTGACCATTTTACGTGGTTTCAAGTAATTGTTCGTTACATTATTTATTTCCTTGTTATTTTATTTTGTCTGTTTTTGCACAATTTCATTTATTTTTATGCGTCTAACTCATCCGTTTGTTGTTGATCTTGCACTACAAATTATTTTGAACATTACTGTTGCGGTTCTTTGGAACCACAGATAATGAACCAGATGACACTTTTGCTGTAAACTACTTTGCATACTGGTGATTTCTTTTCTTCTTTTGTTACTTTTAGTGCCCCATGATTTATACATTTAGTATAATGTAAACAGGGCAGTCAGAGTTGCAGTGAGTTTATGTTAGGTGGGTGAATGATCTGATCATCTGACGGTTGATTGCAGTAATCCACATTATTAACAGAAATAGAGGGCCCCAAATCAAATTCCGCTTAGGGCCCCATGGAGGCTTGGGCCGGCCCTGGGCTAAATGCATATCGCCCGCCTCCGCCCACCACTGTTTTAATCTAAAATGTATAGACGGTTGAAGATGCGGCCATTTTGGTTGATCCTCGAAAAAGTTGTTAAACACTGAGGAAGACTCTCAGCTACTACCACACAAAATGTTCGGTATCTATAAAAGTGGCTGAATTATAGCTATTTTTGTGTTGCCAGGTGTAATATTTTTTATATTATATATATTTTTTTAATTATTATTTTTTAAATGTGAGGGGGACGCGTCCCCTTCACACACAACTGATGCGACGCCTGGTTGAAACACATTCAGGTTTATTTTTCCCGCTGCACCGAAGAGTCAACGTGTTTTATTAATATACTTTACTGACATGTTGTTTTATCAGGAGCAGATTAAATGAATCAAATGACCGATGACTGTTTAAACAGCCTGAAAACTGAAACCTATATTCTAAAAATTACACACTTTTCATCTTCCTCCTCTGTTTTTCCATCAGCTCCTTTAATCTACCAGGCGCTTGTGTTTCAACCTGACAGCAGAAAGAATCTCGAGCTGCTCCTGAGCTCAGCCTCTCAGGAAGCAGATAAAAATGTAGCAGACGGGAATAAAAAAGAATAAAAATGAGTTTATTTTTAGTGGCTGGAATGGATTTCTAATCGTACCGAGACCTGCGGGTGTAAAATGTCTTTTTCTGAACATCACAGCCGTGCAGAGCGTTGAAACTCTGCAGGTGCAGAGTGTGCACGGGTTTGAATGTTTTTAGTTTCAATGGCAGTCTGTGCATGTGCACGTCCCTCGTGTTAGGTGGAGGTGAAAGGTGAAGCAACTCGGTGAGGAAACGACTGCGGCAGGGACGCCGTCCTTCAACCCTTCACTTCCTCTGCTGCGCATTTCAATCAGCCTCTCAATCTGACACTTCTGGAGGAAAGTGATTAAAAAAATGTGAAAAACTGTGAGCGGGGAGAAAATGCAAACTCCTGACAAGAAACAAAGTGGAAGCTGTGAACTTCTTATTGCAGGGCGGACCCTCTGCTCCACCGTGCAGCTTCATGTTGCAGCAGATGAACCATAAATCTGCAGAGGTGTGGTTGAAACATCAAGTAAGCATGATGTGTGTCTCATGGAGAGGTCTCTAAAGACGACGTGAACACATTTTAAACCGTCTGCACCGTCGTCAGAAGGATTTCAGGGTTTCATCATTATGTAAAGGTGGTGTCTCACTGGGCTGCAGCTGATGGGGACGAATTAAAGGAGGACTCAGGAACATCTCCAAATGTTTGCTTTAGGTTCTCATGAGGCTTGTCGCCCGGTCCCTTGAACTTTGGTTCCAAAAAGTCCAGACCACCAGAGCTTTGTTCTGGCAGCTGCTCAGGAGCACACGGCTTCAGAGGTCCAGGTCTAAAAACAGTGATACATTATACTGATCTGCCTTTTTTTTAAAGTGAACATTTGTAGATTCAAATCCTGTACACTGAAGGTCCAGCTGTTCCTTGTTTTTTGGTAACTGGATCCAAAAGGAACCATTTTACAGAAGCTGCCATGTTGGATTATTGGAACAAGCATCTTTACCCTGCTTTAAGCCCCGCCTACTTGCCCCTTCACAATCACTCAGGTCAACTTGACACAGCTTCAATCTTACCAGTGAATTGTCCCGCTGGCTTTGAGCTCGGGTCTAAGGACCAACTTAAGTTGTTTTAACACCAGATAGTCCGGTAGACTCACTTTGGTTATGGACCAGTATTCACAAAATTTTGTTTACATTTGAGCTGGTGCGGTTTGCATTCACACTGCACTGCAGTCGAGCCAACCTGTTCGAACCAACCTGTTCCCCCACTCGCCTGTGGTGGCGCTGCATCAAGAACTACTGAAAGAAACAACACAAAAACCTCTGAAGAAGACACTACTTCTTCTTCTTCTGGAAATAAAAACTAAAATGGAGTGGCGTCAAGTATTAGCGGTTTTAGGAGTTCTATTTTGTCATTTTTCAACAATGCACTCAGCATGAGCGGAAGATGAGGCAAAAGACCATGGAGAATGTTGTTTTTCACACAAGGCAAGCTGACGGCTCCATATGAGGTAAGACGTGTTTGTTTGCCTTGCGCTGTAATCCACTTCCTGCTTGCAGAGCGGTGCCCAGTCTGCTTGCATTAACACTGTGCTTGAACCGCGCTCAAGTTTTTTTTCTACCGGACAGAGACCTAGGTTTTTAGGCGGGCCAGAGTTCGCCTGTTTGTTCCGTGACAGAGTTCGATGGTGCATGACACCTTCCCAAACGAACAAACCGGACTGGCAAACGGGCTAGAGTTTGAGACAGCATGGCTGGTGTGAATGCACCCTTAGCCGACGATTGGCGTCAAAAGCATTTGCAATGTGGAGGGGACACACCGGTGAAGGGGTCTGGGGGTCCTCCCCCAGAATTTTTTAATGAAGTAGATGCCATTTCCTGCATTGTGTATTTTTAACAAACTGTTAAACATCTATGTTAACCTACATAAGTAAACACTTGATTCAGTAACTATTATAGAGTAGCCTGACCCCCCACCCCTGACAACCACCGGCACTAAAGCAGTACTAAGTTAGTGGCGCACAATACAGATGCACTAGCTAAGATGCTACATATGTAGTGATCTGCTTCTCTCATGCATCCAAACCCCCACCCCTGTCAACAACTGCCGGTACTAACATAGAGCTAAGCTAGCATGCAACACAGAGGTCTCTCCCCCTGCCTTGTCAACAAAACAAAAAACCCTCAGAGATGAATGCATTGCCAATCCAAGTGACCCGGGTCACCCGCACTGCATGCAGTACCGTGAGTTGTAGGTAACCAGGAAAACCTGGAGTGGACCTTTTGTGGTTTGAGTATTCTCCTATTGATCAAGTGGAATGGATTTGTTCATAAAGAAACAGAAACAGACCTGAGTGAACTAATATTTCATTGTAAAAGTGGGGGGATCCAAATGAATATTTTTTTAAATGTAGGGGGACACGTCCCCGTCACATATAACTGGTGTGACACCTGTGCAACCAAGGTTTCAAACTATCCAAATCAAGCTGAAGTTCTCAGGTCAGCAAACGGCAGGACACTGATTGGATGGAGCCGTCAATCCTGAGAGCGTCTCCTTCACGAGAATCAAACCCACCATTTTTATTTCCATTTGAAAATGTAAAATGGCAACACGTAAACCAACATTTTGCCTTACTCGACCTTGTCTTCTCTAAGTGGCTTCAAATAGACTAAGCAACAGTCAGTATGGGTTTAGAGCAAAAAACTCTACATCAATGGCTCTCATGGAATTAATGGAACAAATAACTACTGCTGTCGATCAAAAACAATATTGTATCAGTATTTTTGTTGATTTAAAAAAAGCATTCGATACTATTGATCACACCATTCTCCTTGAAAAACTGAACAAATATGGTATTAGAGGACCAGCATTACAGTGGGTATCTAGCTATTTGAAAGATAGGAAACAATTTGTACAAATAAATGATGTAAGATCTGACCTCTGTAATATCACATGTGGAGTTCCCCAAGGCTCTGTACTTGGACCAAAGCTATTTATTTTATATGTGAATGACTTGGTAAATGTGTCAGGACTCCTTAAATGTGTACTTTTTGCTGATGATACCACATTTTTCTGTTTAGGTGAAGATATAGAACAAATGTTGGAATTGATAAAGACAGAATTTGTCAAGATACAAACTTGGTTTAAAATAAATAAATTATCATTAAATCTAGAAAAAACTAATTACATGATATTCAGTAATAAAAAGAAAACTGTTGATGTTCCACTCAAAATTGAGGATGTTGAGATTTGTAGAGTGAGTGAGGTGAAGTTTTTGGGTGTTATCATTGATGACAAACTGACATGGAAACAACACATAAATTCTGTAAGAATAAAAATAGCTAAATCGATTGCAGTACTGTACAAAGTCAGAGACCTATTGAATGGTAAATGGTAAATGGAGCTTATTTATATAGCGCTTTCTAGCCCCCTGTGAGGAGCCCCAAAGCGCTTTACAATACCAACCATCCACCCATTCATACACGCATTCATACACCGGTAGTGGCAGACTGCCATGCAAGGCGCCTTTCCAGTCCTACCGGGAGCAACTCGGGGTTAAGTGTCTTGCCCAAGGACACAACGACACATGGTGTAGGGAACCGGGATTTGAACCACCAACCTTCTGATCGGGGGACGACTGCCATTACCACTTCGCCACGGCCGCCCCCTTAAGGGGACAGAGATGTTTGAATGATAAAGCTCTGTATTTGTTGTATAACACAATCATTGTTCCACACTTAATCTATTGTATTGATGTTTGGGGGAAAGCGTGTAAAACAATCACAAAGCCTATTTTTGTATTACAGAAAAGAGCTGTAAGAATTATCACTAGAAAACATTACTGTCATCCATCAAGTACATTATTTTATCAACTGAAGTTATTGAAGTTCCATGATTTGGTAGACTATAATATTTTATCAGTTATGTATAGGGCTCAAAATAATGCATTACCTTTAAATATCCAAATGCATTTTGTTAAAAGACAAAGTTGTTATAATCTTAAGGGGACAGAGATGTTTGTAAAACCACAATTCAGAACTAGTTTGAAGGGACGTTCTACCTCAATCCAGGGAATTAGATTATGGAATGGCTTGGAGAATGTAGTTAAAAATGCCAAGTCAATGTTTACATTTAAGAAAATGATCAAAACAAATGTGTTAAAAAATAATATATGAAATAGCGTAATGTGTATTGTATTAGTTAGAAAATTAGAAAGAGTTAGTCATTTTGTACTGTTGGTTGAAGATTATTATTGTTTAATCTGATTGTTGGAAAAAAGGGGCAGATATAATAAGATTTATTCTTCTTTCTGCTACCTTTCATTTTTTATATATTTTGTACATTATCATTTATGGGATTGTCTTGTATTGTTTCTTTTGTAAAAAAAATGAGCAAATTTAATAAACATAAACATAAACATAAACAAATATCTGCTAAGTTCCTGGGAAAAACCAACACAGACATGTTCCTGTCTTTAGTTTTCTACATCGCTTTATAACCTAGTTGTTTTTTATTTTTTGTTACATTTTATTTTAAATACCATTTTATTTTCACTTGTCATTCTCAATTTGTACACATCCTTAATGATTGTCTATTGTTGCCTTTGTTGTCATCATTCTTTGTTTGTAGCCATGTCTCTCTTGTCAATGAGTCCCTGAGGCTCAACGGGATTAACCTGTACAAATAAAGGTTGAATGAATGAATTACTCTGAGAAGGTGCAGATGTTTCCATGCATTTTAGCTGAAAACAGAATTCAGATGGAGTTAGACTAAGTGACTCAATTTACGGGTCGAAGAGGGAAGGTGGCCTCGACTCAGCCACAGCTTTTTTGTTTTGGAAACCATGGCAGAGGGCGATGATTGTTTTGAAAAGTATGAAACGTGAATGAATGTATGAAGCGTCTTGTCTCATGTCTTCTGGCTGCTGGGGACTGGCCCACATCCGATTGACTGACAGCTGCTGGAGGGGAGTGTCTCTGCCTGTGTTTGATTGACAGGAGCTGTATGTTGAGCAGAAAATGACAAACAGGACCTTTGCACATACATCCTGTGCACTTTCAAAGCTGCAAAGAAATCTGTTGTAAACTGTGTTTTAGTTGTAGGACTCAGGAATCCAACTAAATTCAAGCAGAATTATTTTAATCAAAGACAAATATTTTTGCAAAGAAGTTCTAAAAGTGTCAAATTTACTCTTCAAGCCTGAATTCCTGGAAGTCTGGCCCTATATACACATTTCCTTTTTTTTTTACTTTTTCATTAATATTTTATTTCTTTCATCTTTGCTGGTATGTATAATTTAATCCAGCTTGAGTTGAAAGAAGTGGGGAAAAAATAAAAAATAAACTGCCATAGTGTAACGTTTATTTCACTGCAGCCGAAAGTGTTTCCACGTCTGACACTCTTTTGTTTCATAATCAAATAAGTTACAGTCACTACCCACGTGGGCACTGAAGTCCCCAGCAGGTTAAAGGAGACCCCAGCTGGAGCACCATCCAGCACCAAGGACGCCAAGAAGGCAGGGTACCCCCAACTGTCAGAGCCCATCCTCCCTCCCGAAGGCGCGGGAAAGCTCTCATCTGCCGGGGGAAAACTTCAACAGGCACCGAACCAGGGGGCAGTAGATATAGACCCACACCAAGATAAGACAAGATGGAACTTTATTGATCTTGCAGAAAATTGTTGTAACCCGGCACCTCTCACCATGGGGAACTCCAGAGTGGAATAAATTCCAGCCCCTCTCCAGCAGAATGGTTCCAGAGCCCACGCCATGCATCAGTCTAGTTAGCACCACTCAACTAACAACGCTCCTTCCCCACCAGAGAGGTGACAGTCCATGTCCCAAGAACCAGCTTTGGTAAGCCAGGATCAGAACGCCAAGACCTCCACCTTCTACTACCACCCACTCGTATAGCTCCTCCTGCAGGTAGTGGGTCCACAGCAATGTGAACCTTATGCCCCTTTTCCACCGGTCGGCACGGGTCGGATATTACGTAATATGTGCGTCGCAGACACCCACTTTACGCCTTCTCCACCGGATATTCCGAGCTGCGCCGCGCCAGATTTTTGGTGTGGTTTCAGAGGGGTGACAACCCGTGCTCACCCGCGCCGGAAGGAGAATTCTGTGTGGACTCGAGCTGTTTTCACGGAAGCGAGGGAAGCAAACACGGAAGGACTTTACATGAATAACACGGTAAAAACAATTATTTGTTTTTAAAATTATAGCAAAGATGGGTCTTCAGCTGAACGTGTCCTTAATAAAATCACGTACTGCTCAAAACTGCAGGATTTTAAAAAGTAGGATCGCCACGAGCAACGCGCGCGGGCGGCTTTATGTCTTTAAAATGTAGCTCAATGAACAGATATAAAAATATATTTCATAGCTGACTTTATAGTACGAGGGCTCCTGAGCTCAACCACTCTTTAATAATGTCATGTAGTGGTCAAATCTGCTGCATTTAAAGCTGCTATATGTAACTTTTCTAACAATATATTTTTAACATATTTCTTCACTCTGTCACTAGATTGATGTTAGAGAGGTAATCTCTGAAAAAAACTTAAAAAAATATTGTCCCCTTGCTTCTCCAGGTGGTAAATAAGCATTTCTAAAACGAAAAAGTGACCCGCCATTTTCCAGCCAATAAAAACAAAGTTTGTAACCAGCCAATAAAAACCGAGCTTGAATTTGAATCAGCCAATAAAAACAGAGCTTGAATTTGATTTTCAACAGACCACAAGGGGGCAGAGCCATATATGGCTCTGAGGGGGAAGGATCAGAATGCTTTGCTTGTTGAAAATTTTTCTAAGTGCTGATGTTCTACAGAAACTGCAGACTGAACCTTTAAAGTAGGTTCGCTTTGACTTCTTCCAAACATGTGCGTGCACTACGAAAATAAATTATAAAAATTTGAATATTAATTCAAATAACTCCAACAGGTTATAGTCAGTACATGAACATCTTGTGATTACACTGTGTTAGTTTGGATAATATCAGTGGTGTGGTTTTTTAGGTATTTCATAATATGTGTTACAAAGTACTAGGGTGAAAAAAATAGAAGCTAGCTTGACACATTTATGTCTATAAAACATTGAATATTAATTCAAATAACTCCAACAGGTTATAGTCAGTACATGAACATCCTGTGATTACATTCTGTTAAAAAAAAAAAAAAAGTTTCTGGACTAAATTAACCACATTTTTCTTTTACAGTCAACAGAAGAAAATCACCAGAATTGAACAACCTGTGTCGTCTTCTGG
This sequence comes from Garcialebias charrua, assembly GCA_038048925.1. Classification (NCBI taxonomy): domain Eukaryota; kingdom Metazoa; phylum Chordata; class Actinopteri; order Cyprinodontiformes; family Rivulidae; genus Garcialebias; species Garcialebias charrua. The sequence continues at coordinate 1,861 of JBBPBX010024136.1, read as the reverse complement.
AGGAAGCCGTGAGACACCAGATGGAAATTGTTACTTCTGTACATTTGTCACTTCAAACTTTTCCTATTAAACGTTATATTTTCTTAAGTGGTGTCCTGGAACATTCAATTTCCTAAACTTATTTTACAATGTAAGAGAGATAAGAGAGAGATAAGAGATTTTTTATTAACATTGCACCAGTAAACCAATACAACGTGATCATGTAAACACAGTCATCCAAGGTCAGAGAATGTTAAGCTGCAGCAATTCAAAACACGCATGTTCAAAACACGCATGTTCGTCAGCGCGGCCATCTCTCATCCATCATGGATGAAGAGCAAAACAGATATGGAAAAAGGAAAAGCACAGTAGGTATCATTTGTGATATTCAAAAAAAGAATTTATCAAAGATTGCCTGAGGACACTCCATGATAAAGTCTCAAAAACTCTATCAGCGAAAGCACAGTCACACGAGACATTGTTGCAGTTTTGACGACAGGCAAGGAGATATATAGTCTGTGAGTAACTTCAAAGAACACAGTTCAGCAGTTGTTCAGCTGGGCGTCATCCGAGCCACACACAGAGATCTCTGGGGGGGGAGGTCAGCAAGGGCACTTCAGCTCTACGCTCCAGGAGAAAGTTTCCAAACAGGCCTCTTTTCAAGGACGTGTGCAGAAACCAGATTAGATAGTCTTTTTGTTTATTCCAATTCAGACCACAGTGTTCTTTTTCACTGCAGCCTTCCAAGTCCAGACGCTGTTTCAGGGCCAAAATTCCAAATCATATGAGGTTCCGGTCTATGAACCCCCATCCGTGCCCAGTTGGGACCCAGGCGGCTGTAAACGAGTTCCAAAACGCCCAGCAAGTCCCCGGTAGTCCACCGACGCACCCAACGTGCGATTGAGCTCATACAACAGCTGGGATGAGTTGCTCACGGCCCGGATCAGAGAATCATGCTGATCAGGGAGTTTCGCCAGCGCGCTGATAGCCGCCGAAGCCCTTCTCAGCTTCAGGTAGCAGACAGTCCCTCCGATGCCAAAAAAAAGAGCAGCTGCTACTAAAAGTCCAATAATCCACAAATCTTCCACGTCTTCGACACTCAAGACGGTTAAACACATAGGCTGCCACTGTCCCCACGAATCCATCATGTATCCAGCCGCGTGTGTGTCAGAGGGGCAGACCGCTTCTCCTGGCACGGTCCGCTTCGTGGAAAAAATCTTATCTATTGAAGAAACAGCCCAATTTACTAATTCCATCGCAAATTGGTTCGAGTGAGCGCTGAAGTGTCAGACGAGACAAAAAGCAAGCAGGGAGGAGGAAAAAAAAACTTAGGGAAGGAAGGAGCAGAAAGATATGCGACTTGCCTTGTCGAGAGCGGAAGTGTGTATAGTGTTTGAATCTATATTGGAAGTTAAGAGAACTTTCCATTTGCATTTGACCTTTAAAGAATCATAAGAAAAAGATTATTAGAATCTGCTCAACTGTTATTACATCATAAATTATTTGGTTCTAGGATGAAGTCAGACAAAAAAAAGTCAAAAATTCAAAGTGGCCAAAGTCCTTTGGACAGTTTAAAGTTAAAGAATTCACAGACCATCCATCTATCCATCCATCATCCATCTCATCTGCGCCCAGCAGCAACTTTACCAGGGAGACACACGCATCAACATCCACCGCCTTCAGCTCCTCAAGGTGTTCACAGACCATCCATCCATCATCTGTGCCCAGCAGCATGCTTTGCCAGGGAGACACTGGCAGTTTCAAAGATCACAGTGTGATGTTTTAAATCAATCAACTTTATTTATAAAGGACATTTTAAAAACCACAGGGTCAACCAAAGTGCTGTACAATAACATAAAAGACATCCATCCATCCATCCATT
>JBBPBX010024135.1:11234-39922 GCA_038048925.1 Garcialebias charrua | reverse complement strand
ATACATACATAAATAAATAAATAAATAAATAAATAAAAATTAACAAACCTAGACCCTGACACACACACCCCCGTCCCCAAATGTGCTGTTGGTATGTGTTGTACTAAAGTGCACTTAAAAAGGAAAGAGAAGGAGCAAAGGCTGGCATTATGCCAGTTTCCCCTCCACCCCAACTCTAACCAAGGCCCTTACTGTCTAAATGCATAATTGTGAGTGAGCATAGGCACGGGGGGCGACAGTGATGTCATCTCGCCACCCATAACCATAGTGCTCACCCCAAATTCCTATATGTGAATTTTATGAGGATGTTTATGAGTGAACGTCTAAGGTGTATAATAAAATTGAGTCCCAGGTGGTTCTGAACAACAGAGATGTAAAAACGTTGCAGTACACCCGAGTCTCAAAATCCCTACATGTATTAATTTGAGATGAAGAGGTCGGAGGTGCATGGTGAGGGATGGGGAGAAAATAACTGCAGAAACAATGCTCCTGCAGCGAGTCAGCTCCCCCGCTGACCCTACATACCCCTCCCAGTTCGCCAAGGTCCACCCAAGGAGCGAGGCAAAAACACCTCTCCGACGGCCAGGCCATTGAGCTCTAGACCAGAGAGGGACACGGCCACGAGGGCCGCCAACAGCAGAACCAACAGCCCACATCCACCAGGGCCGCCAAGACCCCTACGAACCGTAGTCAGCCCGCCGCCCAAGAGGACACAAAATCCCACATGGACAACACGGCCTAACCGCCGACAGATTCAAGAAGCACCGGGAGCGGGTCCCCACCATAGAAAGGGCCCGCACACTGGCCATGCATAGTCCCAGACCATCATCAAGGACATCCACTCAGTCCCCACCCCAGAAGAAATATTACACCCACCCTTCATACTAACAACTTTCAGAACACAGAACACACTAGACACCCAGGCTGGGTCAACCTGTCCCCTCCCATGGGCCACCAGTCACGCTCCCAGACACGCAACCCCCCAGCACACGAACCCCTAACCCACCAGCGAGCCGAGGGACCCCGGCCAGGGTCGGGCACCGGAGCGCGAGCCAGCCCATAGCCCGGCGACCCGCCTGCCAGAGCCCAAGATCCTCAACCCCCACCAGGCCCAAGCCCGGGGACGACACGCCCCCAGAATCCCTAGCCCCCGGTGCCCACCCCGAAACCACCCCAGCACAGCCGGGTCACCGACCCATGACCGCCACCACCGACCACCTGAGGGCCCGCATGCCGCCCCAAGCAGATATCCCCCAGACCCCACCCGGTCCTCCCCAGGTTGAAGGCAGGGTCCTCCCTGCCCAAACAGCCCCAACCCCCAGGTGCCCCAAACCCCAACCTCCCCCACACCAGCCCCAATGCCTCACAAGGCCAGATCCCAGACCCCTCACCCTCACTACGTAACGGAGCCGATCAAAGAATGCCAGATAGATTGATCCGATGTGTCGGCAGATGCTGTTTCAAGAGACTAATATGATCTAACAGAAGATTTTTTTACTGATTAATGCTAAGATAATTTTTATTTTTCCAATTCAGGAGTATGGTTTTCTTTGCGATGCATAAGGCAGTGAAAAGCATACATGATGTATTTTTTTCGAATATAACATCTTCAAAGATACCCAATAAGCAAAGACGGAGAGAGTGGAATATTACATTTCAAACATTTAGACAAGTCTTCACATACCTGGACCCAGAACCTCTGAACGGGTGGACAGAACCAGAGTGTGTGAATCTAGTCATCAGGTATATTGCCTTTGCACTGTGAGCAGTTGTTAGACGGTGTAAAACCAATCTTAAACATTTGCTGACCTGTATAATGTACTCTATAGAGAACCTTATACTGTATTAATTGTAAATTGGAGATTCTAGTCAATTTAAATATTTTTAAACATACTTGAGACCATGTTTTTTGTTCAAAGTTGATTGATAAATCTGACTCCCATTTTTCAACAGGTAGTGTTATGGAGTCATCGATTCTAGACAATTTCTTGTATATTTTAGATAATAATTTGGGGGGTTGAAGATTAATGAACTCTAACACACATGTTGGTGTTTCCAACAATGTTTTATTAAGCTTAAATTTCTTTTTTACAATAGACTTAATTTGTTGATATTGTAGGAAATATTTATTATCAATGTGTAGTGATACAACCTTGAGTTTGAAGCACGTCTCTGATCGTTCTCAGTAATGAACTTTTTGGGAGTTATTCCTGAAGGGACAATAATACTTTTATTACTTTTAATTTGAATCAAACATCATAAATTAAGTCATCCAGAGACTTCTTTTAATTTGTGTTAATTCAAATGTCATCAATGAATAACTTGTGTTATTTGTATAAGCATTAGTGCATTTAATGTTTGATAGTCAAGGACTATTTAATTCAAACTGGACATTTCCTCAAAATGTTGTACATGAAGGATTTCTCCTCTCGAACTTGCATGGGAAGATAAAAGGAACACTTTATCTTTTTCATTTAGTTTGAAAACAGGACAACAAGAGACATTTCGTTTTTGTCCTTAAATAATCAAGATTAATAATATCTGTTTTTGCTATTATCATTAATAGGTCCCATATGTGATGCTTAATGACATTGTTTTTAATCAAACCAACAGTATTTTGTTAAAGTGTTAAAGCAAAGGAATCAGTTTTATCATAAAATGCTGACATCTGAAACTAACACTTTATGGATCAGACAAACTTTCTGTTTTCCATTAGATCCCGACAGTAGGAAGGGAATGATCGCAAGAGGAGTCGTTTACTTGAAACTGAATTGGAACCAACGAGAACTGGCCCACCCGTTCCTCGTGGTCCCGAACTTACCACATGCAACCTACATAGGCTCTGACATTTTGGTAAGATTAGGTGTCCGAGTGGACACCAACAACAATGTACTGTGGTCACTAAACGCAGCCACAAAGGATTCTCCTGTGCTAACCACAGAGAACCTTAAAGTGGGACAGACCATCCCTGAGGTCTGCCAGGTGGCCAATAGCCATAACACCGCAGTACCACCGCAGGTTGTGAACAACCTGGTGTCGATTCACATTGTGAAAGGACAGGCTATAAGCAAAAAACAGGCATACTTTCAACCATCTCCTATGTTTTTCAACTTAGGGCTGTCCATGGAGGGTACATGCCATGTGACCCTAGATAACAGGACCACGTCTGTTGCTGTATGCAACACAGGCACAGAAGAGGTACTGATCCCAAAAAACACACAGCTTGGATGGTTGATCTCCACTGATTTTCATGATTTTGAACTAAGCATTCCATTTCTGGGAAGACTCCCAGGAAACTTGATCCCAAGTCAACACACGGGGCAAGTCTTGTTCACAAAACCAACACAGGCCATAGCTCTCTTCTCCCCCAATGATTCCGACCATGACACAGTCAACCGGTTCGGTTTCAACCGAGGAGACAGTCTAGGTCCTCAAACTTATAGTGCCCTACCTGTAGACAGGTTTCACGACACTGAAAGGGACTCAATGGAGCTCCCCAAAGAACAAGAACCCCTCTCAATTGCTTCACAGATTGAACAGGTGGTCGCTCAAGCCGACGCCCTGAAAACTGATGAAGAAAGGGACAAACTTCGCAAAGTTCTTTTGAAGTATGAGAAATCATTCTCGACTGACTCGATGGATTGTGGGTTGACCACGCTCCACACAGTGAGTATCCCAACCCCGCCCGATGCTCCACCTGCATTCGTCAGACAATACAAGATTCCTCTGGCAGCACATAAACCTATCAGAGAGATCATTGATGACCTGTTAGAAAAAGGTATCATCCGATACTGTAATAGCACTTACTCTGCGCCGTTATGGCCAGTGTTAAAACCAAATGGTAAGTGGAGACTTACAATAGACTACAGAAAGCTAAACAAACAAGTTCCCTTATCCAGGTGGCCTATGACCCAGCTCCAACAGGAACTGCCCAAGGTCACCAATGGTAAGTACTTTTCAACCCTCGATGTCGCCTCTGGTTTTTGGACCATCCCTGTGCGCACCGAGGATCAATACAAACTAGCTTTCACTTTTGGTGGCCGACAATACACCTTTAACAGGTGTCCCTTTGGCTACGCTAACTCTCCTGCAGAGTTCAACATCTTCTTAAACAAAGCATGTCCAGACGCCCACCATCGTGGGACGCTGATTTACGTGGACGATGTCCTTTTGAGGCAGCCAACACTGGAAACACATTTGGTTGAGATCGACCACGTTCTGAATCAACTAACAACTGCTGGTGCTAAGATATCACTGTCAAAATGCCAGTGGTGCAGAACCAAGGTGGACTATGTTGGCCTACTTGTAGGTCCAGACGGAGTGCAACCACAGCTGACTCGCACCCAAGGCCTCGACAATCTCAAAGTCCCCACCAATCTCAAAGAACTACAAAGTTTTCTTGGCGTGTGTAATTACTCGAACCAATTCATTGAGAACTATGCAGACCTCGCAAAACCACTGACTGAACTCCTAAGGAAAGACGTTCCATTTGTCTGGACTGACAGACAACAGCAGGCAATGGACGCTCTTATAAACAGGATCAAGTCAGCCCCATGTTTAGTCTACCCAGACTACAACAAAGAGTTTTACTTGGAAGTGGGCTTCTCGGCCCATTGCATAAGTGCAGGTCTGTACCAACTACACGACAGAGACAAACGTGTGGTAGCCTACGCCAGCAAAACAATGGCAGGCCCTGAGTTGAGATTCTCAGACTGTGAGAAAGCTTTACTGACCACGGTGTGGGCAGTAAAACATTTCTCCAGCTACATTGGTGGACAAAAAATAATTGTCGAAACACAACACCAGCCAGTGACTTTTCTTAACAGTGAACGCATCAGAGATGGTGTGGTGACGAACTCACGTGTAGCCACGTGGCTCATGGCACTTCAAAGTTTTGACCTAGACATCCGTTACGGTCAAAACAAGAAGTCACATTTAGGTACTGACTTGGCAATCTGCCAAAAATGTACACAAGATGTACCAGCTACCCAACCCCCATCTGAGGACAAGCCCTTAGTAACTGAGGACCCAAATCACCACTTCTTTGATGGCAATATCTGTGAAGGTATGACAACATTGTACGTGGATGGATCTTCATTCCGACCTGACAATATCTGCAAGGCAGGTGTTGGTGGGGTCTTCCTCAAAGACCAAGAACAGGTCACTTTCAGCTACAATTTAGGCCCCCAGACTTCTCAGTACGCTGAGATTGCTGTGATCCTAATAGCTCTCCAGTTGGTAGTAGAACGCTCCGTCAAGACGCTTGTCATCTGCACCGACTCTAACTACGCTCGTTTAAGTTTCACATGCCATCTTGCTCACTGGAAACAGAATGGTTTTCTCACAAGTGACAGAAAGGTGGTCAAACACAAAGAGCTTTTCATAGCATGTGATCACTTGGTGACGTCACATGACTTACAGATCTACTGGAAGAAGGTTCCAGGTCATTCAAAGGTCCCAGGTGACGACAAGTACTACAATGACATTGCAGATTCCTTAGCCAAGGCAGGAGCTGACGAAGGTTCTCTATGGTCCTTCGACCCCTCCTGGTTAATTAAAACTCAGTCAACACGACCTACAGTTGAGGTAATGGCGGTCACACGTGCACAAGCTGCAGCCAGACCTGCTGATAACACAGTCTCTGTACGACCCGCACTGACTGACCCAGACATCATCCAACTGCAGAGGTTGGACCCTGCTATCAATTACATGATAATGTACCTGACTGACCCTGACAACAATACTCCGTCCAAGGACGAGCTGGATTCTGATCCAGACCTTAAAGTCCTCTATCATCTGCGCAAACAGCTGAAACTAATCAAGGGCATCCTTACTTTTGCTCATGGACCAACGTCCTCACCAGTGTTCGTGGTTCCCCATGTCCACAGGGGGGTGATGTTAGTTCATGCCCATGATCTCCCGTCCGCAGGACACAAAGGGGATAACGCCACGCTGAAGGCATTGAAACAAATTGCCTATTGGCCTGGTATGAAAAAGGATGTCAAAGATTACATTGAAGGGTGTCTGGTCTGCGGCCAGTTTCAGCCAACCAGACCACTCCACAGAGCACCACTACAAAGCAGAGGCATTGCATTTCCATGGTCTGACATCCAGTTTGACTGGGTTGGACCACTCACTAAGAGTTCTAGAGGAAACAAGTATTTCCTCACGGTAACCTGCGCGTTCACCAAATGGGTAGAATGCCTACCAGCTGCTAACGACACAGCACAAACAACTGCTATTTTGCTAATGAATCATGTATTTTCAAGGTTTGGACTTCCCCTTAGGGTGAACTCAGACCAAGGTACACACTTCACAGGTGAAGTGATGAAAGAAATGTGGAAGACGCTAGGCGTCAAAGCCAATTTCCATGTTGGCTACCACCCACAAGCTTCAGGACAAGTAGAGAGGGCAAACAGAACTGTGGTGAGTATTTTGAAAAAATACGTAGCCGCAAACCACAAGGACTGGGACGTGAAACTCCCTCTGGTCCTCATGGCCATTAGGGCCACTCCACACACATCAACTGGCATCTCTCCCTTCGAGATGATGACCGGTCGACAAATGACTCTCCCTCTACACCTGTTGTACCAACCAGGCGACGCCGCCATGGCAACAGCCTACACCACACAACAATACATGAAAGACTTGAATGTACACCTCAGAAACACTTTTGCTTTCGCCCAGAAAAACCTGGAAAAATCGGCTGATGGACGTAAGGCGTACTATGACCAGAAGGCCTCTCACGATGAACTCCAAGTGGGAGACAGGGTCTGGTACTATACGTTCGCTCCCACAACCGGGAAAGGAGAGTCCGGGACCGGAACTCTCGCCCGCAAACTAATGCCCAGGTGGACTGGACCTCATTTGATAACAGACAAAGTGTCATCAATTGTCTACGGAATCAAAATAAGCAAAGGCCGCAAAGAGCCGAGTGTTAAATGGGTACATCGAAATCAGATCAAACCTTACAAGGCATTCAATGACTCCACAAACGACAAAGATCTCGCAAACTCACCGACTTCATGGGATAATAAGGTCGTCCAAACACAAGATAGTAAATAGACATACAGTTTAAACTATATTTGTTGCGAAAAGAAACAGCTCCAACTAGAACTTAGAAACGCTAAGTCTAAAACCCCCCCAAAAAAACTAACCTTAACAACCGTTTAAATCTGTAGGATTTAATTGACATCGGTTATAAAGCTAAGACCTGTTTTTCTTGTGTGGGACACGTTGGAATCTGACGACAGAGTGAGTTTGATGTAGTGAAACGGTTGTTTTCTAGTTTCTTAATTGCTACTTTTGTTGTTATTGAAGTTTGGTATTGTTTTCTGGACACTCTCAGCTAGAAGAGGTTTTTATTAATGTTAGTTAAAGACTTAAATGGATTTAACTATGCCAACATGCAGTTTCATTTTGTTATACCTAGGGTTGGGCATCGAGAATCGAGAATCGTTCGGAACCGGGACTAACTGTCCGGTTTTCCCGGAATCGTTCAAAATATTAATTTGCGATTCCTATTTTCGATGCTAGTTAGCCGACCGGAAGTAGCCGCCACCGAAAACCAACGAAGAAGAATTCACCGGAAGTGTGCATTCCGCGATTGAAAGCTTACTAATTAATAAAATGACCAGTCAGGTCAGTGCAGCACTTGCAATAATTTTATATCATGCAAAGGAGGGTGGAGAAGTAAAATAGTGTCCCGTCTTTGACGCGCTCCACCGGATTATTTTCGCTTCGTATCCGACCGGAAGTACAGAGTGGTCCGTCTGCAAAACGCTCCGCCGAACTTTTCGCTAATCGCTACCTCTTCGGCTCCATCAGGTAAATAAATAAACTATGAACTACATCTCATACCAACATTAAGGCAGCTAACAAGTTATACTCCGCTTAAAGCGGTAAGTCAGCTCAAATACAAACACGATGCTAACGTTAGCTTGTATTTTTTTCTTCTTAGACAAACGACCTGAAATGGCTTCACAGTGTTCACCAGTGACTGTCCAAGGTAAAAACGTCAGTGTTAACTGAATGAAGAGTGCCACAGAACTGTTACAGCATATGTTGTGAAAAGGTTGCATCCCTTTTCAGATGTGAATTCAACCATGGATTGCACATTGCACTCAAATCCAACACTTATTAACATTCTTAATCCATTTAAAGTTCTCTGTGTCTTTTAAAATGTTTTAATGTCTCTAGTTTTCATTATTATATAATTTCTGTTTATGTTCTCTTTCATTCCATTATGAGTGAATGTCACAGTTTGAAGAATTATTGAATAGGTTAGTTAGGCAATAACAACAGAGCTAATAATTGTACACATTCTCAGTCTTAAAAATGATTTAATAATCTCTTTTTACTGATAATACTGATAAACCTGTTGTTTGTTTAGGAACTTCCTGCAGTCTGTTCAGAAAGTCTCCACTGGAGGAGCGTTTTGCTGAGGAAGAGGCACAACATAATGTCACAGCTCCATGTCCATGAAGAAACAAATGGAGAGAGGGCTGCAGATACCAGGACATCCCACCAGCTGTTCTGTCTGAAGATCCTGCTGCTGGTGGTGGAACCAGGTTAGCCCATCAGTGGGAGCTCAGTAACATGACTGCAGCATCAGACACTGGACAATATTATATGTATAATAATAATAATAATAATATATGTTGGTGAGTCCATGTTGGCTCTAATCTGCCCTGTGAGAAATTCATAGTAAATGTAACAAAAAGGAAAAAGTTCATAGCATTAAATTCAAACAGAAGTTCAAATTATTTCATCCTGAAATAACTCTGGCTAACTACTGTAGCTTTTTTATAACATGGAGTTAAACTCAAAGTAGTCTCCTCAGATAAATAGTGTTACCATTATTTTTACATTAAAGTTTCTGTTAACTTATTATTTTTATATTTGATTGTTTCTGTTCAGTGCCCTGAGACAACTTCTGTTGTGACTTGGAGCTATATACCGTATTTTCCGTTGTATTGGTCGCACCGTTGTATAAGTCGCAGTGTCCAATATTTATCAATAAATTGGAAAAATCCATAAATAGGTTGCACAGGTGTATAGGTCGCACCTACGTCACCGCCGACGTAACGCGTCATCCACCGCTGACGCACCGCGTGACCGCTGAGTCAACCCGGCAATATGGACCGAGTGTTTAGCTCTGCTGCTAATGTCTGCCAGAAGCTAACAGAAGCTAAAAACGAGAGGAGTCCGTCTCTCAGAAAATGAATAAAAAATTGAATTTTATGTCAAATGTTTTCTCGAGACCATAGTAACGTACATTAAAGCTCCTATAATTGCACTCTGTATGCAGAATAAATATACACCGAGTGGTTTTGAAGCAATTTAAGCAAACCGAAGTAAAACCACAAGCTAAAAAAGCTAAAAACGAGAGGAGTCCGTCTCTCAGAAAATGAATAAAAAATTGAATTTTATGTCAAATGTTTTCTCGAGACCATAGTAACGTACATTAAAGCTCCTATAATTGCACTCTGTATGCAGAATAAATATACACCGAGTGGTTTTGAAGCAATTTACGACGTTAACAGAAGTACACAGACATAAAACGAAGGCCAACACGAGACCATGCCCGCCTCTGACACGAATAAAAATCGAATCTCATCTCAAATGATTCATCCAGGACATAGTTAAGTACATTGGAGTGTTATAATTACTCTGTAAGCAGAAATAAATATACACCGAGTGGATTCGATGTTATTTATAACAAATACAGAAGCTAACACTCGAAGCTACATGCTACAAAAAGATCGTTTTTTTATTTTTTTATCTCAAACATCTAATAAAGGTACTCACTTGTAAACGTCCACACTGTGATTCCATTCTGTAAGTTTCAGAAAAATCCGCTGAGTGGTTCTTGACTTATCTTGCTAACAAACAGCAAACAAACAGAGCTAACAGAAGCTACCTCCAGCCCAGAGGCAGACAGAATCAGTCCGAGCAGAGGAGCGTTTTTTCGGGCACAGGAGGAGAAGGTCCTCGCTACTTGCACAGGAGCTGGAAACGTTCTTCTTCTTGGGTTGGTGTACCGGTACTCATGCCCCTAGCGGGTACAGCACTTGCACTGCCCCCTGGTGGCCGAAACTGGTACTGCACGTGCACTGCCCCCTGGTGGCCGAAACTGGTACTGCGCCATTTTATGCAACAGGGAAAAAGGGCCATAACTCAGCCAAAAATTGGTCTAAAAATATGAAAAAAAATCCATAAATAGGTCTCACCGGTGTATAGGTCGCAGGCCTTGAAAAACCCATAAAAAGGTGCGACCTATACACCGGAAAATACGGTAGTATAAATAAACTGAACTGAATTGACACGTCTTTTTGTAACCCCGCCTACAAAAAGAATCGGAATCGAGAACCGAAAAGAATCGGAATCGAAACGAAGAATCGGAATCGGAACCGGAATCGCTCAAATTCAAACGATGCCCAACCCTAGTTATACCTCAATCATTGAAGAGTCAATGTAGTTTAAAGCTACTTTAGGTACCATAAACTACACTGGTCTTGTAATTTTTAATTAGGACCGATTCGATCGTTTCCATTCTAGATTACCTATTCATTTTTGATGAGTCTCGCCATAGACTTCAAAATTTATAGGGAATACCAAATCTTGCGTCATTCGTCTAAAAGGACAACAGACATTTAGACCATACTATATTTTCTTTTCTATTTTAGTTTAACTTTAAGCTAAGTTATGAATGGAGGAATAGTTTGGAATAAGAGGCCTTCGTTACAGAAGCCCTCCTGAACCTTCGATAGGTATAGATCCCTATATTTTAACTTTTGATAAATGATCCACCCCTTCATTGGTAATTGTAGCTGATCTAAACCATGATAGCTTGCATACCAGGTGCATATAGGTAAGGCTTAATGTAAAATCCCAATCATAAGCCCACCTTAAACCACATAACTGCATGACACATAGAACCAGAGTGGCACGGACTGGAAACCAACCAGCCTTCAACCTTCGATGTGGGGACCTGCTACTCCAATGCTGGTCTTCAACCTTCATCCAAGGGTCGCCTCCTCTGCGTCAATCGAGGGATCCCCTCTACATGCTGATTGAAACAATTGTTGCTGATGAAATCAACAACTCTAATCGTTATGGAATTACCGCTGTGGAATTACCGCTGTGGATTATAAGACTTTGTTTTCCAAAGGATTAAAAGCTTTCCGCTAAGGGATTACCTACGAACAGTATGGAATTTCCAAAAACTTTATGGAATTATAATTTTTGATTTTTTTTTCCACTTGCTGGATTACATCAAGATCAGAGACATTTGGTGGTATCTTTTCATGTTGGACCTCATCCCCGTGGACAGGCGATGAGTTCCAAAAGGGGGGACTGTAGTGATACAACCTTGAGTTTGAAGCACGTCTCTGATCGTTCTCAGTAATGAACTTTTTGGGAGTTATTCCTGAAGGGACAATAATACTTTTATTACTTTTAATTTGAATCAAACATCATAAATTAAGTCATCCAGAGACTTCTTTTAATTTGTGTTAATTCAAATGTCATCAATGAATAACTTGTGTTATTTGTATAAGCATTAGTGCATTTAATGTTTGATAGTCAAGGACTATTTAATTCAAACTGGACATTTCCTCAAAATGTTGTACATGAAGGATTTCTCCTCTCGAACTTGCATGGGAAGATAAAAGGAACACTTTATCTTTTTCATTTAGTTTGAAAACAGGACAACAAGAGACATTTCGTTTTTGTCCTTAAATAATCAAGATTAATAATATCTGTTTTTGCTATTATCATTAATAGGTCCCATATGTGATGCTTAATGACGTTGTTTTTAATCAAACCAACAGTATTTTGTTAAAGTGTTAAAGCAAAGGAATCAGTTTTATCATAAAATGCTGACATCTGAAACTAACACTTTATCTTTCTGACAAACTAATCTTTTGACCCCCTTTCAACGTGTTGATGTCATTCTCACATCAACTTCTGATGCCATTCGGCCAATCAGAAAACAACACATTTTCTGGGTCACGTCTCAGTTAAAACCTTCACATCTTACTTCTCTCTTAAGGAGGAAAGGTGGAAAAGAAAGGGGGAATGTGTCATGTTCTGGTTATAAACATTCAAGATAGTTCACCCCTTCTTTTCCACCTTTCCTCCTTCTTATGCTAAAAACTTCCCTTTAAACTTTATATCTGTTGTCAGCAACAAACTAAGTTAAACCTGCCTGCAGAATAAGTAAAAAATGTCATTCTTTTGCTGTTCTGTTGTCCTAAGTTTGAATCTATCTCCAGTTAAGTTATATGAAGTTTAATCAGAGCCAATCCTTATGCGTGTTGATGTAATTTATTGATTATGTTAAATAAATGGTGCAGTCCTGCTGTTCCAACATAAGTTTAACGTTTCCTGTGAATTACATTTCGTCTGGTCACAATTTATTGGTTAAATCCTGAAAAGAGAGAACCCGTTTAATTAAATTGATGATAAGTTTGTGTCAGATAAGATCTACTCAAATCTTTCATTTAGAATATTGTACCGTCAGTAAAACTGACTAGGGTATAATATCCTTACAAATGTCATATTGTATTATTAATTTATTAAATGGAATAAAGTCTATACCCTCAAATATGTGTTCCAGACATTCAATTCCTTTAATTCTCCAACCTGGGAAATTTAACATATTATTTTCTTGCTGTATGTCAGGATTATTCCAGATGGGTGTTTGTCTGCATGGGAACAGTGAAGACTTTGTCATTTTCAGATACTCCCACCATGCTGTCAGAGATGGGCTAATATTGATACTTTTAAAGTAGACATGTCTTTTTATGTCTGTACTAATCTGTAATAAGATCTGAAATCCTAATATTATTACATAAAGTTTGTTCTATATGTATCCAAGTTTTATCTAGTGCATTCGGATTTAACCACTTTGATATATATTGTAACCTGTTGGCTAAATATTAGTAATAAAAGTTTGGAAGTTCTAATCCTCCGGTATCTTTGGATTTCTGTAATGTTTTTAAACTAATACATGGAGTTTTATTTTTCCAAAGGAATTTAGATATAAAAGAGTCCAGGGACTTAAACCATTCAGTTGAAGTACTCTGATGCATGCTCAATAATCCAGGTAGAAAAATCTAAAAAAGCTAAGTCTGATCCTCTGGACATTCAAAAAATAAAACAAAACAAAGCAAAAAAAAAAAATGTAGAAACGTTTCGTCTTTCGTCCGAAAGACTTCCTCAGTCTGAGTTGCTGTGTTCAGCTCAGTCTTATAAATAGCACCCTCCCACAGTGGATCAACCAGTTGGCTGATGACAGCCTGAAACCAGCTGCTCACATGATCAAGGAGGGCCATCAGCCTAACAATGGATCATTAGCACCCTGATGGTTGTTTGCTATTCACAGAGGGCTGAGTGATACTAGCAATAACAGCATTGTAAGAGGGAGACAGTTGAACCCGGAGGCCTCCACCCCTGTTTAATGATGGACGGTTTCTTTTCACAAAGATGGCCTCCTTTACTCCTCTCTCAAACCATCGTTCCTCTCTATCAAGGATGTGAACATCTTCATCCTTGAAAGAGTGACCGCTGGCGTGGAGATGAGTGTAGACTGCAGAGTCCTGACCTGATGATGTTGATCTTCTGTGCTGGGCCATCCTTTTGGCCAGTGGCTGTTTAGTTTCCCCGATATAAGACTGATCACAGCCCTCCTGACACTGAACAGCATACACAATGTTACTCTGTTTGTGCCGGGGGACTGGATCTTTGGGATGAACCAGTCTTTGCCGTAATGTATTTTGGGGTTTAAAAGCCACTGGGACGTTGTGTTTAGAGAATAAACGTCTGCTTTGTTTTGTTTTATTTTTTGAATGTCCAGAGGATCAGACTTAGCTTTTTTAGACATTCAGTTGAAGGTTTATTTGGAATCATTGAGAATAAATAATTTATTCTCGGCAGCACCATCATTTTTACTGAGGCTACTCTTCCCAAAAGTGATATGGGTGATATATACATCTAGTAAGATCGTCTTCAATTTTCTTAAATAGTGGGATATGATTTAATTTTAGTAATTCTTCCAATTTAGGAGATATATTAATACCCAAATATGTAATGTTACCTGATTGTAGTCTTTCATTGAGAGAATTATTAAACACAATTTATTGGAAGAACTGTAGATTTTGTCCAATTTATAGAATAATCAGAAACTTTTGAGAACGAGTTTATTAATTTGATTTCCTAAGTTTTGAAGAAAAAGTAAAACATTGTCAGCATAAAGACTAATTTTACGTTCTATGTTTTTACAGTGTATGCCTTTAATATCAGCACTTTGCCTGATTGCTGCTGCTAAATGTTCAATAAAAATAGCAAATAATGCTGGTGAAAGTGGGCAACCTTGCCTGGTTCCCCTTTGTAAACAGAAGCTTGAAGGTATTTGATTATTTGTCCTGACACACGCTGTTGGTGAGCTATATAATATTTTTAACCAGTTAATGAAGTAGTTCCCAAATCCAAATTTATTTAAGGTGGCAAATAAGAAATTCCAATTTACTCTATCGAATGCTTTTTCTGCATCTAAAGACAAAATAGCTGTTTCAATATTTTTAAAATACAAATACTCTATTACATTATATAATCTGCGAGTATTTGTGTTCGAGTGTCTTCCTTTTATGAATCTGGTTTGGTCTGGATGTATAACAACAGGAGTTATCTTCTCTAGTCTTTTAGATAAGACTTTACAAATTATTTTAACATCAACATTAATAAGAGAGATTGGACGATAACTGGTAGGTAATATTGGGTCTTTGCCTGGTTTTAATAGGAGACTAATGTTGGCTGAATTCATATGTGTTGGTAGCCTGCCATTTTCTTCTGACTCAAGTAGCATTCTGTAAAATATTGGTTCCAGTATGTCCCAGAATTTTTTATAGAATTCTACTGGATATCCATCAGGACCTGGAGATTTCTTATTAGGCATGCTTTTAGTTGCTTCATGGAGCTCATTTGATGTTAATGGTGAGTCTAGTTTTGATGATTGACTATTATCTAGTTTCGTAAGTGTTACTCTCTCTAAGAATTCATTAATATCCTCATTAGATGGATTTATTTGTGGAGTGTATAGAGTTTTATAGAAATCTTTAAAAACATTGTTTACTTTTCCCTCATCATGAATTATATTTCCATTTTTATCTTTAATACCATATATATATGTTTTTTCTTTGTTTAATTTAAGTTGATTAGCTAAAAAGCTCCCTGATTTATTACCGTATTCAAAATTATCTAATCTAAGTCTTTGTATCAAGAATTTATTTTTCTTATCAATAATTTCATTTAGTTCTAATTTTACTTTGCGTAGTTTTTGTGTGTTTTTTCTTTGTTTGATTTGAGTTGGTTAGCTAAAAAGTTCACTGATTTATTATGGTATTCAAAATTGTCTAATCTAAGTTTTTGTATCAAGAATTTGTTTTTCTTTTCAATAAATTCATTTAGTTCTAATTTTAACTTGCGTAGCTTTTGCTGTGTTTCCTCTCCTTGTAAACCTTCTAATACAGTATTTTCTGGTGTATAAGTCGCACCTGTGTATAGGTCGCATTGTCCAATTATCACCAATAGATTGGAAAAATCCCTAGATAGGTCGCACCGGTGTATAGGTCGCACCTACGTTTAGCTCTGCTGCAAATGTCTGCCACAGGAGCACACAGCAAGGCTTTTAAGAAGATTAACACTTAAAAACAATTATTTGTTTGCTAAAAATTATAGCAAATATATGTCTGAGCTGAACTTTTCTTTAATAAATGAACGTAATTGTGAAATGAGCTGGATTTTAAAATTTGTTTCGCCGAAAGTGATAACAAGCCACATATAGGTCGCACCTGTGTATAGGTCGCAGGCCTTGAAGAAAAACATAAAAAGGTGTGACCTATACACCAGAAATATGGTAATTTGATGGATTTCTCTAATTCCTCAATATGTTTATTTTCTTTTTTCTTTTTATTTGTTGAATATGATATTATTTTGCCTCTCATAACTGTTTCCCCAGCCTCCCAAAGTGTACATGCTGATGTTCCTGGCATGTCATTAAACTCTAAATATGATGTCTATTCTTTTTTAAATATTGCAATTCTTGAAGCAGTGATGTATTTAATCTCCAATTTATATATATATATTTTTTCTCTTTTCTTTCCAGTTCAATTGATACAAAAAATAATTTTGAAAGTAATCACCAAAATGAACAGTGTCATTTATTAGTAAAAAAAAAACATATGCACCAAATAGATGAATTCAGACAATTTACAAACAAGTGCCTATCAAGAAACAAAATAAATATTATTTTAAACAAAATGCAACATAAACTACATCTGACAGAGTTGACGGCACATGACGGTGTTGACACAGAACTGACGGTGGTGACAAACTAGTAAGTAAAAAGAAAACACTGAACTTGAAATGACATTTAAGTAGAATAAAATGCTGAAATGTTGTAGAATGTGAAGACATGAAGAAAAAAATGTGAAATAACCATATTTAGATTTCAAGGAACATCAACATTTTTGAGAATATACCTTTCTCACTGAAGTCATCAACCAGGACGATTTTCAATCAAAATGTAAAAGATGAATATAAACAAAAACATACAAGACAGAACTCTTTGAAATATATTGTGAACTACAGGTACTCCCCAACTTACGAGCGCTCTTACTTACGAGGTCCTGGACTTACGAATATGCATCTCATTAAAAAAAAATATATATATACAGTATATATATTTTTTATAAATGAATACATGTACAGTACTGTACAGTCACCAAGCACTTAGCCTATCCTAACACAGTTTTTAAAGATGAAGGAGTGAGTTGAGTTGTCTCCCTTTCACATAAAGGGAGCTAGCTCCCTTTATGTGAATGGAGCCTGCTGGGGAGGAGGGAGACAATTCAACTGACTCCTTAACTGTGTTAGGTTAGGCTAAGTGCTTGGTGACTGTACAGTACTGTACTGTACATTTATCTATTTATAAATAAATAAAAAATATATATACTGTACTGTACAGTATATTTTTAATAAATAGATAAATGTACAGTACTGTACAGTCACCAAGCACTTACCCTATCCTAACACAGTTTTTAAAGATGAAGGTGATGGAGATGTTCAACATTTATCATCTAAAACTAATTACTCTGACATAGTTCTTACCCAGCTCACTTATAGCAAATATAGGTGTTCCCAAAAAACTCTTATATTTGATAGTACTGAAGCAAACATGAGGGTAACCACCATATTGTGTCTTTAAACACATACGGTGCCACCCAGATGTAATGGATATATCAAGGGGTCAATATTAAACTGACACACTTTATATATCTTAATTTACTTATTCAGATTGAATAGTAATTTCACGGATTCTTTTCTTTTTTAGTTTACCCAATATTTCTGTGATCTTTATGATGGATAAATAAATAAAGCCATTAAGTGACAGAGAACGTGTTAACTTAGTTTGGTATGCCAAAGACACTACCATTTATTTAGAATAAATCAACTAAATTAACACCATTACACTTGATTGACATGATTTCACTTTCTTTCAATTTAATACGTCAGCACCTTTAAATTGTAACAACAGACATAAATACAGGATGTCAATATACTTAGTCTGTGGCTCAGTCTTAGCTTAAATATAGTTACCAGCTTAGAAATGGAGATGGAGAAATTTAAGAAGGAGAGGTTAAAGGAGGAAGTATTTATCTTGAGTGTAACCAGAGATGACACTTTCTATCCGACTTCTGCTAAATCCAGGTACGTTTGTAAACAGCTCTTTACCTTGAAGACGACTAGTCTTATAAGGAGATGGTACCAGCCTTTCAGGCGTACAGAATCGTTGCAGGTCTAGTACGTCCGAACCGGTTCTCGTTTACGTTTCAACGTCTCCTGGGATCCGCGTCGGTCATCAGAAAATGCGTCAGCCCCTGGCCTCTGACTTCAAGATAACTTATTCCAGGAAGGAATAAACAAAGTTTGAGCTTACGCTCGTTCGAAGTGGACTCATAACAACATGTTATTAGTCCTTAACTGGATGACGTGTCCTTAGCGTGTGACTAAACGTCCATCCAGCTCTTTGGGAAAGTTCACATCTCTTGAAGTTCCCAGCAGACTCAGTCTCTTCCAGCTTAGCTTAGAACTTTAAGAAAAAACTCTGAGACTTGTCTCTTTCCGATTGGTTCAGAAGAAACAGTCGAGGAGTTCACTTGCTGTTCTCACGACCCAAGGTTCCAGCCAGCAGCAGAGGAAATGTTTAGGAAAAGACATACTCATAGACTCCAAGAGGAAAAATACTTGGATTAGCGTCTTAACACTTCTAGAACAAATCTGCAAATCACAATAACACATAAAATTCACTCTGACACCATTATATGGTCAAGTAACACATTAATACTCCATATTAAAAGAATAACAGCATATAACATATATCATGAAAATGACAAAATGTTATTCTTTTGATTACATTAGAGTAAAACTAAAGAAGCCATAGTCTCTTTTGGTGACTATGTTCTCAGATTACAACTAATGGAATAATTTGTAGTAAATGTCTTGTTTTACTGAGAGGTCAGTAAAGGTCATCACTGAAACAGTTCAAGTATCAGACCGGGCACGGTCATGCCCACTACAGTACAAACATGTTTGTTTGCTTTTCTCCTTGATACAGAAAAGACAGTCTTTTAGCCTTGACAATGTTTGGATTAGATGTTCCTGTAAGATCAGAACCACGACTTGTTTGTTTTATCTGTAAGACGTCAGAGCTTGTCAACTCTACCTCCTTCTTGTTTAAATAGCTTGTCATATCCAGCACAATTCGGATTTGTGCTGGACAATGTATTTGAGACCAAACTAAGTTTCAGAAGACATTAAAAAGCCTTATCCCCTTTGAAAAGTTTCTTTGTCTGTGTTAACACAATTCTCTTGTTTATTTTGTGTGGTTTTTATTAAGGTAACAGGGGTTTAAAATCCCCATCGGAAGGAGTGAGTGGAATTGTCTCCCTCCTCCATGCAGGCTCCATTCCCATAAAGGGAGCTAGCTCCCTTTATGTGAAAGGGAGACAATTAAACTCACTCCTTCATCTTTAAAAACTGTTAGGATAGGCTAAGTGCTTGGTGACTGTACAGTACTGTACATGTATTCATTTTTTTTTTTTATTAAAAAAATTATTTTTTTTTGGTTATCCTACTTACGAATTTTTGACATACGAGCGCCCCCTAGGGACGGAACTCACCCGTAAGTTGGGGACTACCTGTAATTCATATCTTTCTAAATCGCTTAAAAGTCAGTATATTTAATCCCTAGGCAATAGACGTGTCACATATTCTCCTTCAATAAAATCCATAACAGCTGGTGATATGCGGTATACACCCCTGGTGCTGCTCGTGTGGACTGGTGAAGATGGTTTTCCCAGCCTAACTAGGACATCCAAAAATGGCACAAAGCAGACATCCCGACGACCTTGTTTTTTCTTGAAGCTAAGAGTTGGTCCATGAGGATGAAAAAATTCCACTTGTACATCTTCGTGCTCTTTGTCAATTTGTAAGGCTTTGGCCAGCCACCACTTCCCATCATACATCACAACAAGCCAGTCTTCACTTTGGACATCACCAGGGCCTATCATGGTCATTGTTCCTTCAGGTGTCTTGCTGGGCTCCTTCTCCATTTCCTCCATCAGCATTTCCAGAGGATTCTGAACTTTAGCAGTGGCTGACCTTTTATGGACATCTGGGTCCTGTGTTGTGTCACCAAAAGAGTGAATGGTTGGACTGAAGCACTTGCAAATCTGTGGCTCCCTGCAAAAACATGAAAGGAACCTGCAATGGATGACATTCCCCTGAGCTAGCACTTGGTGAATGTTTCTTGTTCCTGGGATTGATTTCAGGGTTTGCAGGAGGAGAGAGTCATAAGACTGAAAATCATCATTTGTCACAAATTACAGCTTGACACCACTTAAGCTGTTGGTCGCCATGTCAATTAATAATTTGCCATCTATGATATCCTGGCCTCTTAGCACAATACTGTCAGCACATCTCTTCACCGTCGCCCCGATGCCATCTGGAGCACCCTTGCCATGTGATGTTGGGAAGAAATTCCATGTAGCTTTCTCAAATCCCAGACGTTACGGGACAACACAGAGGAGAAAGAAGTTCTTTTTATTTTTATATTGTTTGCTTGGACCATCAGACCAAAAGTGGACAGTGTTTATAACCGGATATCTGATGTGAATATCTGTGAGGATTTGATCTATATAGGTCCAGATGGTTGCGGCATCCTGACGCTTTGACTCTGAGATTGTGCAGAATCCTGCTTTTTGTTGCCCTGTGTAGAACATGCCTGTGTGAATGAAGTGTGATCTGCGGGAGATTTTGTGCATAGTGACAGGATTGTACTTCTGAGCTGTATTTACATTTCCAGGTCTCAGAAAAGTCAACATGAACAATGGCTGTATTTTCATCACAAATTGCTATCATATTCCGATACTACTTGGTTTGCTTTCGAACCAAGTGGACATGAGTGGTTGCCTCATTTTTTAATTTGTCTTGGTAGAGATACATAAGCTCTGACAAGGTGCCAGTGTATTCATGCAGTTTGGTGTGAAAGGGAGTTCCAACTTCTGTTTGCTCCTCTACGCATTTCCACTGTGACCATTTTACTGGTGTTGTCCCTTTTTCTGGAGAAAGACTTGAGCATTTGTTTAAACAGCGGGAGCAAGCACGCAAAAGACAAGACTCACTTGCTGGAGAACAACAGATAAGTTTGAAACTCTCTTCAAGGTTGCTGGTTGCCACAGCATTGAATGATTTCAAGACCTCAAGCATCAACATGGCATTCTCATGGTACTGACACAGACAGGTTTTTCGATCTGAGGCTCTGATGGGTGTGATATGGAAAGGACGCAAGGCACAGAATGATGAGTAACTAAGCTTAATATTTGGGTTTAGTTGGAGAAATACACCATGAAGGTTTTGCATTGTGTTGTCTTTGACGTTTTACTTTATTTCTGGTGATGGTGTCTTGCTTGTCAGTCGTCATCCTTGAATTGTTTTCCAAAAACATGTGCACACTCCAGGAGATGCGCTGGAGAAAACTAGGCTTCCTTTGTTTTTGCATTTTTTTCTCTCAGTGTTTTGTAAGTCAAGCCAAACTCTTGAACCCGATGAAGTAGCCGATATTTCTTGAGAATTCTACCAGACAAAGAAAGTTGTGCGTGCTTTGCTACGAGTCTGCTTCTTCTGGGAGTATGATGGGCATTGCTTTTCAACTCTGCAGTCAAGGCATGGTGGAAAACTAATGATCTTTTGATTAATGGATTACTTAGTTTGCTCCCTTGAAGCAACTTTTTAGTCTTAGTCTGAGGTGAGTCTTGTGTTTCTTTCTTTTTACGTCTGTCTTTTTCTTTTATGCGTACAAGTCGCTTTTTTAGAGTGCTTCTCTCTTTTGATAACTTGTGAATTTTGTCTTTTAGTTCTTTGACCTGTCTTGAATGCCTTTTCCTCATTCTAGATCTTTCCCTTTCCCCTGCTGCACGCTGCCTACTGCTCCTTGGTTCTTCAAAATTTAAATCTACAGGACTCTTCGGTGGGGTATCTACACTTTTCTGGCCTTCCTTTGCTCTTTTTCTGCGTTCTCTTGACTCCTTTTGTTTTTGCTTCCAAAGTCTTCTCTTAAGTCTCTTATCTCTTTGACCCAGATCATTGATATGTTTTATTTTTCCCACTTCCACTCTCTGTCTCCATCTTTTCCTTTCCTTTCTTAAAAACTCTTCCTTCAGCTCAGGCTGGCTATTAATTTTTTCTCTCCTTCTTTTCTGATACTCCCTGTTCCTTTTCTTGCGCTCCTCCACTGACAGCTTTTCTCTGGCCATTCTATCCTGAAATACAGGCAATTATAATCAGTACACTGATTGTCATGGGATAAACTTACCCTTCCCTAACAAAATAAACCACATCTTATTAATTTTAAAGGACTAATAAAATTGCATTAAATTTAAACCATTAAACTATACAAGTTGCTGAAAATAATAAGAAACATGTTTAAAAAGAAATACTTGATGCATGTGAAGTGCTGTCATTTATGTAAAATACAGTAAAATGAATTAACTGCACACTTAAGTGACATTTGTCAACACCATCACTAAGAGAGTCAGCACCGTCAGTTAAAAATCTGATGGAGTTGACATCTGATGTAGTTGACAAAATGCCATGCTAATTTCATTTATATGATGCTATTCTGAAGGAGGCCATATTGTAGCTCCTCAATTCCTTTAAATCCTTAAAATTGACCAAAATTAAGCATTTATTTAACAAAATTTCATTAAAATTTTGAAAAATGTTACTTATGGTGTTGACACTTTATGGTTGTGACAGATAACTTAGGAATAAAAAGAAGAAAAAACAAAGGAATAGTACTGTATAAGCTTACCAGAGCTGCCTAGCCCCCTGACCACAGGAAGAGAAAGGAAGTGGTCATGGGGTCCTCAGAATTACTGGTGCTCCTCAATAACGCCTGATTATTTTTTACATTCTTTTATGTCTGACGGTGTTGAAAAAAACTAAGGACACAATTTCAATTGAATTTGAAAATACATTAAATGACTTTTAATTACATTCATTGATACTTATGAAGTTAGTTATTTGAATACTTATATTTAGTTGTCATAATATATTATTTTATAATTCTTTTAATTCTTTTAAACTATGATAATGTGTTGAGTTCTGCTCCAGGACAAGGGCTTTTACAGACACCATCCACCTTCTACAATGTTTAAAATGAAAAAAATATTCAGCAAACACCAGAAAAACATACATTGTTGTGCTCACATGACCCAGGTTAGTTTAGTCAGATATGTGAAAAATATATATTTTGTGTATATTTTATTCAAAGTGTGTGCTTTATCCACAGGACCTGTTTTGTCCCCATTCTCAAGAATCACTAATACAGTATTAGAATATTAAATTGTAGCGTGTCACATAAAAATTAATGTAACAGTTTTTACAAAACATGCTTTTTTTTCAAACAGCTTAGAGGGAAACCATTAACTAAAGCTCCGAGGAGATCGGGTGTTTTCGGCCATCGGCCCCAAACTTTGGAACAACCTGCCCCCCAACATTAGACAGGCCTCCTCCCTTCACATATTCAAATCCCTGCTAAAAACTCATATTTTCTCTCTGGCGTTTCATACTGTGTGAGCTGATTTAGTGTATATATTTTATCCTGTGTTTTCATTTTTATGCTGTTCTTATACATTTTTATTATAATTTTACTGCTGTTAATTTCATAGTTTTACCATTAGTGTGTGTTATTGTTTCTGTAATTTTTAAATCTCTTATGTTGTTTGTGAAGCACCTTGATAACAGTTTATCTGTTTTAACTGTGCTCTATAAATAAAGATGACTTGACATTAAAACAATGAGTTTGTTTCTGATCGTATTTATGATCAGGCAACAACCGGACGACTAAAGTGGACCCTAAATGTTTTTACACACCTCCAAACAGCAACAAACAGATTCAAAGTTCTAACTTTGACATTCATTTTTTCAAAAACGAGTGGAATTTTCAAATGGGGGATTCTTTTGTTGACAACACAAAACTGAGGTACGTTTCCGAAGCTTAAGCTTTTAGTTTCAGTGTATGTTTTGCGACCTGTTGTAGTCAACTTAAATTATTATTTTGGCTGCGTGAAGATGTGAAAAAAAAAAAAAACGTCTTGACATTTAGACACAAATGCGCATGCTCAGACATTTAGACACAAATGCGCATGCTCAGACATTTAGACACAAATGTGCATGCTCAAAGCCATTCAGTTTACTGCTGGGTCATTGACAGCTAATTACATTTAAATTAGATCAGTTCAAACTTTGAGTGTCCAAGACCGCATGTCTTGGACACTCGGGTGAGGAGAGGGGCGGAGCTGTCAACTGACCACTACCTGGTGGTAAGTTGGCTCCGATGGTGGGGGAGGATGCCGGTCAGACCTGGCAGACCCAAACGTATTGTGAGGGTCTGCTGGGAACGTCTGGCAGAGTCTCCCGTAAGACGGAGCTTTAACTCCCACCTCCGGGAGAGCTTTGAACACGTTCCAAGGGAGGCGGGGGACATGGAGTCCGAGTGGGCCGTGTTCCGCGCCTCTATTGTCGAGGCAGCTTATCGGAGCTGTGGCCGCAAGGTTGTTGGTGCCTGTCGTGGTGGCAACCCTCGAACCCGGTGGTGGACACCGGCAGTGAGGGATGCTGTCAGGCTGAAGAAGGAGTCCTATTGGGCCTTTTTGGCTTGTGGGACCCCGGAAGCAGCTGATAGGTACCGGCAGTCCAAGCGGCATGCGGCTCGGGTGGTTGCTGAGGCAAAAACTCGGGCGTGGGAGGAGTTCGGAGAGGCCATGGAGAATGACTTCCGTACGGCTTCGAGGCGATTCTGGTCCACCATCCGGCGTCTCAGGGGGGGAAAGAGGTACGAGACCAACACCATTTATGGTGGAGGTGGCGTGCTACTGACCTCAACTCGGGATGTTGTGAGTCGGTGGGCGGAATACTTCGAAGACCTCCTCAATCCTACTGGCACGTCTTCCACTGAGGAAGCAGAGCCTGGGGACTTTGGGTCGGGTTCTCCGATCTCTGGTGCTGAGGTCGCCGAGGTGGTTAAAAAGCTCCGCGGTGGCAAGGCTCCGGGGGTGGATGAGATTCGCCCGGAGTTCCTTAGGGCTCTGGATGTTGTAGGGTTGTGTTGGCTTACGCGACTCTGCAATATCGCGTGGACATCGGGGGCAGTTCCCTTGGATTGGCAGACTGGGGTGGTGGTTCCCCTATTTAAAAAGGGGGACCGTAGGGTGTGTTCCAACTATAGGGGGATCACACTCTTAAGCCTCCCTGGTAAGGTCTATTCAGGGGTTCTGGAGAGGAGGGTCCGTCGGATAGTCGAACCTCGGATTCAGGAGGAGCAGTGTGGTTTTCGTCCTGGTCGTGGAACACTGGACCAGCTCTACACCCTCAGCAGGGTCCTGGAGGGTGCGTGGGAGTTTGCCCAACCAGTTTACATGTGTTTTGTGGACTTGGAGAAGGCATTCGACCGCGTCCCTCGGGGGGTTCTGTGGGGGGTACTCCGGGAGTATGGGGTACCAGGCCCTTTGATAAGGGCTGTTAGGTCCCTGTACGACCGGTGTCAGAGCTTGGTCCGCATTGCCGGCAGTAAGTCAGGCTCGTTTCCGGTGAGAGTTGGACTCCGCCAAGGTTGCCCTTTGTCACCGATTCTGTTCATAACTTTTATGGACAGAATTTCTAGGCGCAGCCAAGGTGTTGAGAGGATCCGTTTTGGTGACCTTAGAATCGCTTCTCTGTTTTTTGCAGATGATGTGGTCCTACTGGCTTCATCAGTTCGTGATTTACAACTTTCACTGGAGCGGTTTGCAGCCGAGTGTGATGCGGCCGGGATGAGGATCAGTTCCTCCAAATCCGAGGCCATGGTCTTGAGCCGGAAAAGGGTAGCATGCCCTCTCCGGGTCGGGGAGGAGGTCCTGCCCCAAGTGGAGGAGTTTAAGTATCTCGGGATCTTGTTCACGAATGAGGGAAAACTGGAGCGTGAGATCGATAGGCGGATAGGTGCAGCGTCCGCAGTGAAGCGGGCGCTGTACCGGTCTGTCGTGGTGAAGAGAGAGCTGAGTCAAAAGGCAAAGCTCTCAATTTACCGATCGATCTACGTTCCCACCCTCATCTATGGTCATGAGCTTTGGGTTATGACCGAAAGAACAAGATCTCGGATACAAGCGGCTGAAATGAGTTTTCTCCGCAGGGTGGCTGGACTCTCCCTTAGAGATAGGGTGAGAAGCTCAGTCATCCGGGAGGGACTCGGAGTAGAGCCGCTGCTTCTCCACATCGAGAGGAGCCAGTTGAGGTGGCTCGGGCATCTGGTTAGGATGCCTCCTGGACGCCTCCCTGGTGAGGTGTTCCGGGCATGTCCCACCGGGAGGAGACCCAGAGGAAGACCCAGGACGCGCTGGAGGGACTATGTTTCTCGGCTGGCCTGGGAACGCCTTGGGATTCCCCCGGAGGAGCTGCTCCAAGTGGCTGGGGAGAGGGAAGTCTGGGCCTCCCTACTTAGGCTGCTACCCCCGCGACCCGACCCCGGATAAGCGGAAGAAGATGGATGGATGGATGGATGGATCTCTTCAGCGTCGCTATGGGGTGAGGGGGTGGGGGGTGGGGGTCAACGGAGAGTGCGTCACTCAGACCAATGACGCACGAAGACTTCAAAGGATGACGTGTCACAAAGCCACTCTTGTTACGTCACAGCAGTGAAAGTTTATATATACACCTCGGATCCGCTTTGAAGATCACTTCAAACAAGACTTTGTCCAGAGAAGATACTACGTGCTGATTGAATAGATAGAATCATGTCTCGTATACCAAACCATACAAATGTATTTATGGAGTCTCAGCAGAACAACCCCACGGTGGCTTTACCGCCTTACTCCAAGCTTTTGGAAATTGAAAAGCTGAAAGAAGAATTACAGCAGGCTAGGAATGTTGAAAAATCTCCGATACAAGAGATGAATAGACTTTCAGAAAACGAAGCTGACTTTGAAAGAGTTTATGCTTCAAAACTTCAAGAGATTAATCAGTTGAAAGCCTTTGGAGAGCATTTGGAATCTGAAAAATCTCAAGAATCTGAAAAACTTTAATTAGAAGTCCATGAGTTGGTTGCAAGGTTAGGTAGGTGTAAATCGCTGATAGAGATCAAAAACAAATTAATACAACAGTTGGCGCAATTGGAACACAATCTTACTGAAGAACTCTTGACAGTACAGGAAAGTGAAAAAAGCTTTAAGAAGATGTAACGGTCGTATGTATACTGCAGTTGTAGTGCCTTCCCAAAGCACAAGAGGGCGCCTCCTTCATATTTAATATGTCATGACTCACCACCACAGAAGTCAGCAGAGAGTAGCTGGGAGTCTGATTTTGTGTGCACGTTAACTGCCCTGCTCAACCTCAGTAACAAAGTGGTGAGGGATATACGGACTATCTTTTAAATATTCATGTATGAATATTAGACTTAGCGCCGTGGAGACCTGGCATTGGATGATTTTATGAGCAGTGTAATAAAAGTACCAGTGGGAACCAACATTCTTTTGCTCTTTTCCAAGCTACACCAGAGCATATGTTGCTAATGCTAAGATAGCTCTCCTCTTACACCACCATCACGTTACAAGTGGCGCCCGAACATCTCCTTTGGAACTCAGAGAAATTCTTCTGGACCTCACCAGGATTTTGTCTCTCTCATAAAGTTTTGGTGAGATACTTTTGCCTTTTCTGGACACGCGGACGAGTCTGTTTGGCCTGTACCGTATCGGCCCGTGTGGGACCTGGCTAATTCCTGGACCAGCCGTGACTACAACGTGTGCCGAGCATGGACATGCGAAGTCCCCTTTCTGCCTGCACGCAGAGGCGGCTCCAGGGGGGAGCTAGGGGGTGCTATAGCCCCCCCTGGAAAAGTCACAGCACCCCCTTAGCACCCCCAAGAAAATATCAGATTATTTTCTTTTTCATCTGAGTTAATATTCTTTAACATGTGGTTGTTGTGATATTTTCCTCGCAAAACCCAACTAATAAAAAAAATCAGGGATTATATCGAGTTTTAAAAAAAAATCTGATCCACCAGCTGAAGCCCACAAAGATGAGTGATGCTCTCAACACTGACCCAGTAAGGAGCAGAAACTGGTGACGTGATGCCTCTGGTTATGCCATTTTAGCTAATACAACTTGATAAATCATTTCCTGGCTTGCAGTGATAATAAATGACTTATCTGGTCACATTAAATAAATACTTTTAACCAAAATCCATAATAAACTTTATTAAAATAGCCCCACTGCATCTAAATTCATGCGTGTATAAAACTGAAATAATTCCTGCTCAAAGAGTTCATTTTGCCTTAGACAAGAGAATTAAGCCTTGACTGATTTATTATTATTGCTTGTTTGTTATTGTTGTTGATTTTTAGTTTGATTATTTTTGTAATAAAACTTAAAAGACAACTTTATTCGGATGATTATTCATTTGTTCTGGTATAGAACTCCCTGTAATAACATATTCACCCTTTACTAATCAGAATCAGTCACTGAAGTACTTTGTAGAATATATTGATTAAGTTGTTGTTGGTCAGTAAACTGACCAGTGGGTGCCAAACTTTAATGAATGAAAAATAAATAAAACAAATGTAGTGGGGCTGAGATGGAAAAGGTGTCATCCTTCTTCCTCCATCTCACCCTTCATTATGGCTACAAGCTTCTACCCCGAGGTTGTTAGACTCATGAACCCCTAGTCTGAAATATCACTGTGAAAACAAATCACTATAATACAATTTGGTTATGTGCTGCTGATCTCATGCTGCTCATCTATTTCATGTTGCTGTGTTCATTCATCTGCTCACACAGACTCATGTTCGTGCTGCTGTTGTTTGGCGCATTTTTTCGTACTAGTAGTGCTTAGTGTATTTTTAGTTTAGTGTATTTCTTATTTCATGTCTCAGATTTTTTTTTACTGTTTTTCTTTACAATTTATATTTATGTTGGATGTAACTGTAGTTTCGTTCCCCCTTATGTACCACATGTGATATGAATGACACACATTGACCTTGAGAACTGAAAGAACAAATGATCCTTCCTAGCATCCTCAGTAAAATGCTTAG